>JAKWJA010002489.1:53922206-53944706 GCA_027704765.1 Solanum habrochaites | reverse complement strand
ATTTAATCGTATGTCAATAAGAAAGCGTACATGAAGCAAAAACCGGTATAAAAAATAATAAAAAATAAATCAGTCCCTAATTGTACAAGATATGTGCTTACAGTGTCCAGTATTTTTATTTAATTTCTTTACTTTCTTTTTTTCTTAGTTGTTTGTGCCGCCTCTTTTTTCTTCGTGACCTACACAGGTATGATGCTGAATGAAATTGAGAAAGATCCTTGATCACCGGGTTTTCGGGAACCAAGTAAGAAGAATACATAAGACAGAATTCTGGTTTCATTGGAAAGGCAAAGTGACCGCTGATGGCAGTTGGGAGAAGCAAAAGACTTATGGCAGTTTGATGATCAAACGAGGACATTTGAAAACAGTTCTGAGAGGGAACATCGATGTTCAAGTGGTGGGGGTCTGTTAGACCCGCGAACTACTTGAATCTAACTACATGCAGGACATGTCAAGGATTTGGATTGGTCTGACATGGTGATGACAAAACAGGGCAACACAAGTTCAAGGGGCCTTGGGTCGTGGCAAGAATCTTGAACATGCAAGGCTACGTGCGAGCGAAGTGCCATGGCAAGGCAGCGTGTTGGCTTGACAAGCAAGGCTGTTGAAGGACTCGCAATGCAAGAACAAAGGCAGTTCCCCGAATTGCTTGAAATAAAACTACGTGGTGGAGTGACAGCAAAAACTATTCTAAGTGTTGGAAGGGCTTGGCTGAATATTCTAAGATGTGGGTGAATGCTAGCCTGATTATTCTAGTGTTAAATATTAGTATTTCGTTGGAGATAAGAATGTAATTTGAATTAGATTTTAGCTTTAGAACTATAGCTATTGGAAACTTAGTTTGAACCCTTTGATGACAAGTGTCGGGACGGTGTCATTTGTAACGGCGCATGTAAGTGTCATATGCAAGAATTTTATTAAGGGTTTGAATTCATCGAAGGCTTAGACAGAGTGTTGTTAGCCTTAGAAAAAAATCCGTGTGAAGACTCCTTTGTTAATTACATTTAATAAAGGTTGGGACAAGTCGTGTAAAGTATGTTTGGTTGTTAACTTTGTGCTTAATATTCTAATCTTAGTCAAATTCGTGGGTAAAGTAGGCTGATGTTACAGACGTTCTTGTTTGTAAGACTTATAGAGTGTGTTCGGTTTATGTAAAAATAAATATTGACCGGTTCCTCTTTACTGCTTGAGGAGCTTTTGATTAGGCTTTGAAATGATTATTTATACTCCATCATAGGAATAAAAAATAGATATTGTTTAGGAGCGTACTTCCCCCAAAGTTGAAAATTGATTTGTTTGTTGCTAGTGATTTTAAGCATTTTTCCTTGATTTTGTGGCAAAACAACACTATTATTATGAAATCATATATTACTAAAAGTGGGAAAAAAAGTTAAAATATCAGTTTGCCCCTACACTAAATTAAAATATTATAAATATTTAGTTAATTAAATGTTTAAATATTAGTGTTTATCAATTATCACAATGAGTAAATGCAGAGTTCATGTGTTCAAAGGAGGATCGTTTACTCTTTCAAATTTTAATGGAGGTTCATTGCATATATTTAGTATTCCTAAATTTATTCTCTTTTATCTATTTTGGCCTTTTGAAACCTTCAAATATTTAATTGAAAACTTTGAGATACCTTTTGATATTCCTCTATTTTTATCTATATAAATTCATTTTCATTTTGGTTCATGAAACTCACCTCCAAAATTATCCTTTTAATTTTATAGTTGAAGTACTGAAGTCATCACCATTTAAAGTATATGATATATTATATACCAAAATAAAGTGATTTTTCTATTTGATTCATGCTTTAGTTTGACTCGATGAAGAAGAGTTTAAAATTTTGAGGATATGAGAGAAGGTGTTGACAAAAACTTGAAAAATTAGTCTTCCTTAATTAATTTTCTACAAAAAGAGATTATTATCATAAAATTTATTTGAGATTGTTGCATCTTACTACTCATTACACACATGTTTTCATTGAATTTTAATCGTTATAATAAATTTATAATATATCGTATTAAACACACGTGCAATGCACGTGTCCAAAAACTAGTATGTATGTTATACGTTAATAATTTTTTAGTAGTACAAATATGGAGAAAATGGC
Organism: Solanum habrochaites; assembly: GCA_027704765.1. NCBI lineage: Eukaryota > Viridiplantae > Streptophyta > Magnoliopsida > Solanales > Solanaceae > Solanum > Solanum habrochaites. Next base: position 53,942,590 of record JAKWJA010002489.1, on the reverse strand, counting down.
TAAATGAGCTTCCAAATTATTAGCAGTGTAGTCACTTAAGATTTATTATAAATAAATTTATAAAGTTGTTCAGATTATATTAAATTAATGAACATATTAGTCCAAATAAATATTATAGATTAATATAATTAATTTAATTATTTAAATTCAGATAGATGTGAATTTAATTAAAGTCCGCTTCATAAAGCTCACATGATATTTCACTTAAATCTGATTGGCCGAAGGGAGCCTTGTTCTAATCGCAACTCCTCTATTCTAAAACTATAAATAGGGGTCTCATAATTTAGAAAAAAAGAACCAAGAATTGTAAAGAAGAAGCTAGAGAAAGTTCGTAGATCAAAAGCCATAAATTTCTCTACATGTTCAAGGATTCAAGAAATCAAGAATTCAAGTATTCAAGTTCAAGATTTGAAGAAGTCAAGATCAAGTTCAAGAACGATCAAGATCAAGACCACCGGATTCAAGATCAAGCTTCAAGCCCTTGAATTCAACTAGAAAGTCAAGATCAAGATAAAGTTCAAGTCCAAGATCAAGTTCAAGACCACCGGATTCAAGATCAAGCTTCAAGCCCTTGAATTCAACTAGAAATTCAATATCAAGATAAAGTTCAAGTCAAGATCAAGTCCAAGTCCAAGTTCAAGTCGAAGATTAAGTTCAATAACGATCAAGATCAAGACCACCGGATTCAAGATTAAGCTCCAAGCCCTTGAATTCAACTAGAAAGTCAAGATAAAGTTCAAGTTCAAGATCAAGTTCAAGAACGATCAAGATCAAGACCATCGAATTCAAGATCAAGCTCCAAGACTTGCATGGTTTGTTTCGTTATTTAATAGTAATTGAAAGTCAGATCAAGATAAGTTCAAGTCAATGATCAGATCAAGTCCACAGTCCAAGAAACGTCAAGATCAAGTTCAAGAACGCATTCAAGATCAAGAAACACCGAATTCAAGATCAAATCCAGCCATTTAGGTCAACTAGAAAGTCAAGATCAAGATAAAGTTCAAAGTCAAGATCAAGTCCAAGTTCAGTTCAACCCAAGATCAGAAGAGATCAAGATACTAGATAAATCCCAAGTTCAAGACAACCTTTACGCTTGAAATTATATTGAAAAGGACGAATTCAGAGGAACATAGAGATTGTAATACTCGTACTCTAATAATAAAAATCAATTGTTGCTATAATTTCTGGTCTTGATTATTGTTTTTCTCGCAGTGACTTTTATTGTCTACAAATCTTGCAAGCCCAGTGGGACCAAATCTTTCCCTTGCCTCTCTCTCTCTTCAAGATAAAATATGAAAATCATGAAGTTCAAAGGTGGAAGGAATGAGTACTTCAAGCCTCGTCTTGAGTTTTATTAAAGTCTACGCTCTGAAACGCATTGAAAGTAGGGGGCATTTATAGATATTGAAACTTGTAGGACTATGTTTCAATTTGAGTTGGGACTTACAAATTATGGTCAATCAAATTAGGATTATTGGAGGCTTTCAACCTAAATCCTAATTTATGCCTATATAAAGGGTACTAAATTCTCTAAAAGCATCCTCAGATATTTCATAAAGATTCAAGATCTGAATACTCATAAAATTAATGGTTTTTTTATAAGAGATGTCAAATATAAATCATCATAGTTTGAAGAGAATACGCCACTAATGACCTCGAATTCATGGATAAATCCTAAAAGAGTAGAATCAAGGATCAATAGCATTGTACCCCGCTTATTCTTAATCAATAAAATTATGTTATTCATATTTATATTTGTGTGGGTTGTATTTATTCCAATGTTTAAATAAAATTTATTAAATGGTTGAATTAATTATATTAAAATTAATAAAATTAATTCAGAAATTGGTAAGACAATCAAATTCGCGTCGAGAAAAGAGAGAAAATATAATCAAGAATGGAAAATTATAGCAACAATCGATACATTTTTTAAAATGGAGTGTTACAATATCTATGGTCCTCTGAATCACCTTTTCAAATATTAATTTCAAGGTATCTTAAAGCTTGATATTGAACTGGATTTATCTAGATCTAGATCTATATTCTTGATCTTTGGAGTTGAACTTGAATTGAACTGGGACTTGATTCTTGCAACTTTTCTTTGATCTGACTTTCTAGTGAAAATACAAAGGACTCTTGGAGCTTATATTGATTTGGTGGTCGATCTTGATCATTCTTGAACTTATCTGACTTCTTTCTTGGACTTGAATGACTTGATCATTGACTTTACTAGTTAAATTGAAGGGCTTCAGAGCTTGATCTTGAATCCGGTGTCCTGATCTTGATTGGTTCTTGATGATTTGATTCTTTTTGGCTAGGACTTGGACGTGATTTTGATCTTGCTTGAACTTTATCTTGATCTGACTTTATAGTTGAAAAATTAAGGCTTCAAGGCTTCTGCATCTGGAATCCGGTGGATTGATCTTGATTGTTCTGAACTTGATATGGACTTCTTCATTGACTTGGACTGGAACTTGATTTTGATCTTAACTTGAACCTTTATCTTGAATTTCTAGTTGAATTCAAGGGTTTAGAAGCCTTGATCTGGAATCATGGTGGTTTGATGTTGATCGTTCTTGAACTTGAACACTTGAATTCTTGAATCCTTGAATTGTAGAGAAATTTATAGTTTTGATCCCGAGATTCTCTAGCTTTTTGTATCGAATTCTTGGTTCTTTTTTTTCTGAAGTATGAGACACTATTATAGTTTAGAATAGAGGAGTGCGATTGGAACAGGACTCCCATTCGCAATCAGATTTAAGTGAAAATCATAGGGCGTTTTATGGAGAGGACTTTAATTTATCATATTATATGAATTTAAATAAATAAATCAATTATATTAATCCATAATATTTATTCGGACTAATATATTCATTAATTTAATATTAGTCCAAGCAACTTTATAAATTTATACTTTGAATAATTGGTGAGTGGAATAAAAATTGCCACCCTTCTTCAAGTTCTTGTCGAGATATTTTTATCTTTCAAAGACTAGGCGTTGAAGGAATTTGAGGACTTCAACTTGCTTAATTGGAGATTAAAACTTCATATTGAAACAATTTTATTCATAAGGGTTTGCCCCATGAGTCACCACCCATTTGGTTGAAGTTTGAAGTTACGAAATCTTACTTATAACGTTTAACTCATGTAACAGATAAGTGGGGACATTGGTTCTTTTTTTGGACACTCATTGCAACTAGAACTTAGAATATGGTTTAAGAGCCTCGTACCTCGATAAAGAGGATCAAGTCAAACATAGTACTATGGGATTGCAGATTTTTTTTGTTATGTCGTACACAGTTTATACCTTGCGGGCCAGGAGTGAAATGAGTTTGGCTCCGTACCCTTACAAAGAGGCATTTTAACTTGAGATTTGGCTCACATTTACAGAGATTATGATATCAAATTTAGACCTCGTGTCCTCAAGAACATTTTAACTCGAAATGATTAAATCAAACTTGCAAGATTTAGAGGGACATACAAGTTTAAGCTCGGGTTGCAAGAACATTTAAACTTAAAGATTGAACTCAAACTTGAGATTTAAGGCACATACAGTTTAATTCTAGTGTTCAAATGAGCTTTCAACTTGAAATTTTAACTCTAACTTGAAGATTTAAGTGACCATGACCAATTGAAGCTTCGTATTTCAAAACAGCATGTCAACCTGAAAGATTAAACTCAAACTTGAAAATTTACGTGCATTACAGTTTAAGCTCGTGTTTCACAAGGAAGCATTCACGTGAAGATTTAACTCTACTTAAAGATTTAAGTGATATACGTTTAAGCTCGTATTTTCAAGGAGCATTTCAACTTGAAGATTTAAACTTCTAAACCATGAAAATTAAGTGAAAGACTTTAAGCTCGTTATTTTCAAGGAGCATTTTCAATGTGAAGATTTAACTCTAACTGGAAGATTTAAGTGATACAATTGAAGTCTCGTATTTCAAGGAGCATTTCAACTTGAAGATTTAAATCAAACTTGAACTTTACAGTGACCTACAATTTAAGCTCGTTGTTCAAGGAGCATTTCAACTTGAAGATTAACTTCACTGGAAGATTTACGTGACATACCGTTTAAGCTCTTGTTTCAAGGAGAATTTCAACTTGAAGATTTAACTCAAAGTTGAAGATTACTAAGGACATACAGTTTAAGCTCGTGTTTCAGGAGCCTTTCAACTTGAGAGTAAGGGATATACCAATTTAAGCTCGGTGTTTCAAGGAAACATTGGTAACTTGTGTTTAACCTCATTGCTGTGAAGGAGCGTCTCGATATACATGACTCTTCAAAGTCATTTCGATGGAGACTTGATCTCCCTTGGAGCTTCTATATTTCGTCTTCATGCCGGTCCATAAACGGAGATTGTTGATCTTCTCTTAAAAGTCATGCGAATTTCAGTCATGTGCCCACGAGTTTCCAACTCTTCAAAGTATGGGCTTTAATCCTTGCAAAATTGTAGTGAAAGACCCCATCATACCTGGATGCACATTTCAAATGCTAGCCCAATTTCACTAAGCAAGCTTTGCGGTTGTGAGGCTCAGAATGTACCAATGATTGATAAACAGCTGCAACAACTAACCATCTGCACCTATGGAGCCTTTGTAAGTTACATCATACTAACGACAAAGTCTTGTGCTTAAAAATGATTAAGGAAACTCTCTCCATCACTCCAAACTCTCTATAGGAGTCGGTTCCAAGATTGTTTTGTTACAAATCAAATGAATTTTTCTTAAAGATCAAACGAACTCTTTAACAAGATAATCATCATACGTACCAGCAGCATTACAATCTCGTACAGTGCGTTATGATGTTGTGGGGATTTCTTTTCCACAATTGTTTAAAAACTTGGGAGGTTGATAACCCTCATACATTTTCAAGTTATTCATCCTTTGTGTAATTGCTTTGATATATGGGAGAAACTTGGTGAAGACTCAGATTTGTCTCTGCTTTTCGATGATAAAAGTTCTTTAAACTGATCAATGGGAATCAAACTTCATCTGAGATATAAACTTGAACTTCTATCTTGATCTTGATCTTTCTAGTGACTAACAAGGGTTTTAGAGCTTGATCTTGAATTCGGTGGGTCTTGATCTTGATCGTTCTTGAAATTGATCTTGACTTATTCTGGACTTGGAGTTGATCTTGAATTTATCTGATCTGACTTTCTAGTTGAATTGCAAGGGCCTCGATCTGGATCTTGAATCGGTGGTCTTGATCTTATTGTTCGGGAAACTTGATCTGGCCTTCTTCTTGGACTTGCTTTTGATCTTGACTTTGAACTTTATCTTGATCTTAAACTTTCTAGGGTGAATTCAAGGGATTCCGATTTGATGTTTGAATCCGCTGGGTCGATCTTGTGATTGTTCTTGAACTTGATCTTTTTCTTCTTCTTGGACTTGGAACTGGAACATGATTTTGATCTTGAATTGAACTTAGCTGACTTTCTAGTTGATTGAAGGAGCTTCGAATTTCTTATCACCTTGAATCCGCGTCGGTCTTGATCTGATCGTTCTTGAAACTTGATCTTGACTCTTCAATTCTTGAAACTTGAACACTGAATCCTTGAATTCTTAACTTGTAGAGAAATTTATAGCGCTTTTGATCCAAGAGACTGTCTCTAGCTTTTTGTATAGAAACTCTGTTCTTTTTTTCTGAAATTATGAGACCCCTATTTATATTTTTAGATAGAGGAGTTCTGCTGCATTAAAACATGGGGACGCCCTTGGCTACAGGGATTTAGTAAGTGAAATATCATATGGATTATGAGCGGGCTTTAATTAAAGTCATATTTATATGAATTTAAATAATTAGATCAATATATTATCATAAATTATTTGGACTCATATACATTAATGTAATTATAATTCAAAACAACTTTTAAATTTAGAGTTTCTATTGTCCTAGCAAAAAAGGATTTGTTATTGGACTAGGAAAAGAATTTTATTCCATTCATATGAACTATAAATTAGACGATTGTATCCCCTTTTTTAATTACGGATTGTGAGATACCAGACATTGACTTAAAGTGCATAATTCAAGGAAATTTTCCTCCCCTTTTTGATTTTCGTCACTTTTTCTAAATTGAACGCGTTGTCATAGAAAGAAAATTCATATCTCATTTTAGAAAAATCGAAATAATAAACGGCTTGTGTTTTATTTGAAATTTACTTCTCGATCTCCTAAAATATCCCAAAGTCAGAATTTACTACATTCCGAATCTTTTTTTATGATTTTTGAAGTAGCTTAAATTCTGTTCGTCAATTTTCTACGCTTGATGCGTCTGTGTAAAAAATCAATCTCATTGTAGAAAATCAAAATTCATTAACGGTTTGATTTTCGGAAATAGACTTCTCGAATCTAAATATACAAAATTCAGAATTAATACATTCCGATTGTTTTTATGATTTTTTGAAGTTAGACTATGATTCGGTCATGCTGAAAATTGCTATTAGTGGGGTTCACTAGTAACTTTTGTGCCTGATTGTAGGAGACACAATTACAAGACGCTAATTATTTTAGAAATCTAGACACAATGATCCACAACCGTCCGGAAACTCAAGATTTTAATACATTCGAATCTTTAGAGAGATTTTTTGAAGTTAACTTTAAACCTATATGCGGTAAATTAAGATTTTTTATTGCCTCACAAAAGAATTTATCTCTCAATCTCAGAACTGTCGCCAAAATGGTTGTGATAGGTTTGAATGAAATTTATTCAAAGGCTTATTTTTCACCAAGAAATATAGTGTTCTTAAGTCTAACCTAGTTAGCTTAGCATGACTTTCAAGTCTCAAACGTTCTCGACATGTAACAATTTTTCCTCTATTTTTTTTTGGGTTTGCTTCCCCCATTTTTGTAGGTAGGCTTTAACGGATGACCGTGGAGAAGGTCGTCTTAGAGACACTCAAAAGGCCGACATCCTCATTCCCTCATTTAAAGAATTGTAACTTCACCCTCATGATTATTCTAAGGCAAAAAACGGATAGATGAAATCCCGCCTTCACGAGACAAGGAACCCCCCGCCGCCTTAACTTCTGTGTTATTCCTTAAGGCCCACCCCGCCCGCCCCTGGCCGCCGGCTCGATGACAACCCCCCCACATACCACCGAAAGAGCAGGAAGACGCGTGTTTTTAAGAATAGCACCCAATTCATGCGTCGTCCCCCGCCGCAGCCCCGGGGTCCCACATGCGGCCGCAGGGAAAGAAAGAAACCTGGAGACCCGTAACAGAAGACTGAGAACAGGAGAAAAAGCGGATAATAAAGTAAATCCTGCCTTAAGAAGGGTAAACTTCACGGTGTTCTTAAGGCAGAAAGCAGATAGAGGTAAATCACCGCCCTTAGAAGGGTCAAATTCACGTTGTTCTTAAGGCCAAAAGCGTATCGTTGATTAGAGATGTAAACACTGCCTTAAGAAGAGAACTTGACGGTGTATGCTGATTGTTTTGTTTTGTGAGTTTTGTTCTTAAGGCGAAAGCGAAAGGGTTTTATATAGATGTAAATTCAACCGCCCTTAAAAAATGTAACTTCATGGTGGTTCTTTTAGGCGAAAGCGGCTAGATGTAAATCCCCGCCTTACGTAGGGTAACTTAACGTGTTCTTAAGGTGAAACGCGAATAGATGTAAATCGCCCCACCTTAAGAAAGGTAACTCTTCAATGGTGTTCTTAGGCAAAAGCGGATTGAGATGTAACCCCGCCTAAGAAAGGTAACTTTATGGGTTATTCTTAAGGCGAAAAGAAAGCAGTAGATGTAAACCACCACCTTAAGGAAAGGGTAACTTTATGGTATACTTCAAGCGAAAGAAAGAAAGAGGATAGATGAAAATCCCCCCGCCTTAAGAAGGTAACTTTATGGTGATTCTTAAGGCGGAAAAACGGCTAGGATGTAAACCCCGCTTAAGAAAGTTAATTAAAGGTTAAAGACTTGAAAACTTTAACCGTCAGATTGATAATTGAAGATTTCAAATTGCATACTTAAAGGATTCAAATACTTTAACTTGCCGAAAAATTTGAAAGACCTCAACTTGCAGAGTTGTTTTAGATTTCAAATCTCATTTAAAGAACGTGAAGAATTCAACTTACAAATTTAAAGAATGTTTAGAGACTCATATTGTTAGAATGTGAAAATTTTGAATACTTCGACTTGCAGCTTGAAGAATTTGAAGACTCAACTTAGGAGATGGTGAAAACTTCAACTTTGCTTACTTGAAGAGTTTAAAGACTTCAACAAGGAGACTTAAAAGAATTTTTTTGGGGACCCAACGCGTTTGAATTTACATATTGCAACTCACCCTTTACTTGAAGGATTGAAGGGATTACAGGCTTAAAGAATTTGAAGTTCTGACTTCAACTTTTTATTTAGACTTGAAGATCTGAAGACTTCAAACTTGCAGAAAAAAAAATATTACGGTTCCATCTTGCAGAAAAGAATTTGAAGACTTCAATTCAGGATTAATAATCAAAACACCCAATTTGCCGTTACTTGAAGGATTTAAGACTTCAACTTCGTATACTTAGATTATCAAAAAAAAAAAACTTCAAGCATGTGTTAAAGAAACTCATATTATAAGGGTTTTGCCCCCATTCTAATTGCCCAATCAGTAATTCGTACAAGCTAATGTTTGATTGATGAAACAAAAGATAAATAAATATTATCTCTTTAATAAAATAAAAATAAACTATGAAAGAAAACATTATTTACGATCAAGATAGATTGGGGCTTACAATTATGTTGATCTCTTTGATTACTCTTTTAGATTATCCTGTGATTCGAGGGTCATTAGTGACGTAATTTTCGAAAGTAGGCTGATTTAGATTGGAACCTCTCTATATGAATAATCCACAATTGTGAGGAGTATTCCAGACCTTGAATCTTTATGGAATTTTTGAGATGTCTTTTATGGGAATTTAGTACTTTTATAAGGAAATTAAAATAGGGGGTTTAGAGTTGGAGCCCCAAGAATCCTTATTTGATTTGAATAGACTTTAGGAGTCCCACACGAATTTGAACGCATCTTGTGTAGAGTTCCACAAAATTCAATGTATACAAAGCCCCACACCCTAACTTCAAGGCTGACAAAGGTGTAGACTTGTGAAACTCAAACGAATGATGCTTGAAGTAGTACTCATTCTTCCACCTGTGCCCAGCTTCAGATTTCATGAGTTGATTTAAGAGAGAAGAGATGAGGGCAGTTTTTCCCACTGCGACTTCGTGCAATTTTTTTCCAACAAAATTTTAAAAACATATGAAATAATAAATAAACATACAATAAAATATGAAGACAGAACATGATTTTATTAAATCAAATAGATGGGGATACAATTATTGTTGATCCCGTGATTCTACTCTCTTAGATTTATCCATGAGTCGAGGGCCATTAGTGATATTCTTGAACTAGGGATGATTTAGATTTGACCTCTCTATATGAATATTCATCAATTTGCGGAGTTATTTGAGATTTGATTCTCTTTATGGAAATTTCCGAGAGTGCCTTTTAAGGGGATTTGAGTACCCTGTATATAGCTAGAAACTAGGATTTCGGGTTGAGGTAGCCTCCAAGAATCCTGATTTGAGTTGAATACAATTTTGAGAGCACAACTCGAATTGAATGCATCTTGTAGAGTCCCACAAAATTCATTGTCTACAAGCCAGATTCAATAACACATTTACTTTATGGGGGTCCTATTACCTCTGAATATTTAAATTGAAATCTTACTCCCAAATGGTGGTGGAAAATGAGTGATTTCACTCTCTTGATGAGTTAAGACATAAAAATAAATATAAAATTTCATTTTTATGTTACTTTTCATGTTTTTTTTAATTAAAAAAAGGAAGTCAAATTAAAACACCCAAAGTAACTGAAAAACAAAAACAAACAAAATCAAAAGGAAAAAAATGGCTATAAAACAATTTGAAAACTCAGCTCCTTTCTTCCTTGGAGCTCCAAGCGACGGTAGATGTCGTCGTATTGATGCCGAAAATTCGAAGGTACATAGGTGAACCAATCTCAATCACACCAAACTTGAAATTACTGTGAAATTGCAAGCTATATAACTCTCATCATCATATCTGCCATAGAAATAGCACAAAAAGCTTGGATTAATTTCATTCAAGACAATTATCCCATCTCTAATTTCTTTTTTCTTCTTAGCAACTTAGTAGAGCATTAGTGGTCAGCCATCAAATTTCACGTTCACGATCTAGAAATCACCACCATTACAATATTTATCACCACCATCACAAATCATAGATAGAAATATCCTTTCCACTCTCCACAATAAAAAAAGTATTGAGTAAATTACTTTACACCCACTTTCAGAATCAACTAATAGTCACTAGGACTCCGTTGAAATGTCATTTCGAAGCTATTGTAACCAACTTTTTCAGTTAAAAAAGTTCATTCAAACAACTTAATAATGATGGATATCTCTAAAAAAATAGTTCTCAAAATTTTCTCATCGGAAGAGATTTTGACGAAAAATTTATTTTTTAGGTCAATTAAATTGATATAAAATCTTATCATTTATACACCTATTTCATGACAATAAATTTAATAATAATTTTAGATTTAATTAAAAAAGGGGAAAAAAAAAAGGAAAACATGACATTGATGTGTCAGGGATTTAAAGAAAAGGGTGGAAGAGAAAGGGAAAAAAAAGGAAAGACATGTCAGTCAAAAAGGTAATAGAATAAAATAAATAAAAAATTACATGTGTCAAATGCTTGAATTTCATAGATCAACATAAATGTGGTTGTGATTTTTTAGATGGTGTATAATTCCATTTTAAATATTTAGGGAGTAATTCCGTTTTTTTTATTTTTTTGGACCCCTTGAAGATAAGTGTGAGTTGCAAATTTTGATACTAGATATAGATTGAGTGATCAATTTGACCATATTTTCCTACAAATATATCTATGATAACAATATATTAATAGTTGTTCTTTTAAAAAAAATTTAAATCTAGTTGAAGCTCATTTCTAACTTTTCTTATTGCATCCAAAAGTTTCATTGTTATATTTTCTAATTGCACCATAAAATTGTGAAGAGTTCTAGATGTAAGTGTTCCCTTACGCGTAAGTGGTTCCAAAGGTACTTTATCATCTTAAAATTTTATCATCAACATTGTTTTTCTAATGATATCACACTTATTCTAAGCACTAGACCTCTGAACATGTATAATTTTCACTCATGCAATAGGTTAGTAACGTCCATTTTATTTCAGTAATCGAGATCATTAATCATGACCTCAAGTTCATGAATGACGTTTTCACAAGTGAGTTCTTTCAAATTTGAAAATTTCATCCCTGAACAATTTTTTTCGGTTTTGAAACTCTTTAAATTAAAAAATATTAATGTATCGAATACATAACACATTTGTGGAATGGTTTGATATTATTACAATTCATGTTCGGAAAGAATCATAATAGACTTTGATAGTTAAATATTGATCGAGCGGACCTTTTAGGCTTATTTATTTTGTCATAATTCTCTGGTATTTCATGTATATTTTTTGTAAAATAGATAAACTTAACATTTGAAAATTGGAAATATGCTTAAAAATTGAACACTGAAATCATTCTTTTGTTATATTTGGAAATGCTAAAATAAATTACATGCAAAGGGAACCGTATCCAATATTAATATTTATTTATGAAATTTTTTCTTTCTAAAATGTTGAAAACTACATAAAATGTATGTTTTCTGACTAATTCTCAAAATAAATGAAATAACAAATGGATTATGAAGAAAGACATTCGAGTTTCCATGGTAGAAAAACATTAAGCTCACCAACAATCTTCTAGTTAGCATGAGGAAGATCTTAACCCGTTTGTGCGATTGTCTACAAAATTTGGGTCAACATTGACCAGTGTACTTACAGTTATTTAAGGGATAAGATCACTCCTATCACAAAGTAGAGTTGGAAGCAACATCACAAACTAAATTTCAAATAAATTCGTATATGTTCCAATTTCAAACAAGAAAGCTTCCTAGACTATAATGTGTATGTGGTGAATTGCATATAAAATCAAAGGACTTCAATTAAGTATTCAATGTCTTAACCATTCGTCGGCCTGAATTTTGTACACATAATTTTGATATTTTACTAAACGTGTTTATGAATTACAAATTATGTAGCACAAATTACAACTCCTAAAATAGCCAAGTTTGTATTAATAAGTGTAAAAGTTTTTGTTTGACTAATAAATTTTAGATGCCCTTTTACCAGCATTAGAATATATATTTGTGTTGGCTCATTTGAACAACTAGCGTTTGCCCGGCATAAATTTATAATTTCAGTCAATTCTTAAATGTTATAATAAGCTATCCCACTTAATTTCTATAGAAACAATTTTGATTGAGGCAAAAATTCAATTCAGATTTCACGGGTTATGTTGAAAAAAGGGATTACCTTAGTTCATACAACATTTATGTCGATAAAGACAACTTCAATTTTAGAATCTACAAGTTATGTTGTAAAAGACATAATTTGGTTTCTATCCAAACTTATGTTGAGCTGGAAATTTTTTTCAAAATTTATGTCTAGCGAAATTAGGTCATTGAATGACTAAAGTTATGTCATGATGTAAAATAAAAAGTATATATTTTTATCCATTAGTTATTCTAGATTAGTACATTCAATTGCTTCTTTGGAGTATACTTATAGATTACGTGCATAAATATATTTTTGTATTGTATAGAAATACGAAGCAAAAACAAATTCAAAAACAAGAAGAAAAAACTAAAGAGGAGACAAACATCAAATCAATAAAACAACATACAGTAAATATAAAATTCGTTCATGAGAGTCATTTCAAAAATACCCTAACATCTGCAGAGATTAGTCGGATTAGAGCCGCGGCGGTGTTGAGGGGCAAGCAATCCACCAGGGATTTACTCCAACACTTGAAGGAGTTATTAATAATTTAGGGCATCCATCGAATACCACTTACTTCAATACCACTAAACCAAGGAACTCACAACACAACCTTATTTCAATGAAACAAGTAGCATATCTCCATGGAGAACCAAGGATAAGTGGGAAGAAGAGGACGTAGAATATATGATCATCAATGAAGAATGGTAGGAACATTTTCCTATGGTGGATGGAGATTCAGGAGTTATGGAAATTAATATCAAAACAATGTGAACTGAAAGGGGATGTAAACATCATCTTAGGAAGTAATAGGTATGTTCGAATAAGACTACACTATTGGAAGATTATGTTACTCTACTGTAAAGACCATAATTCTACATCACATATAATTATTGGTCATATCCTATGAAACCGTGAATGTGTGATGATGATTTGATTGATTGTGATGAAATGGGGATCAATGTTTGATCCGGAGGGTAGATATAGAAAAGAAAACATCAATTGTGATTGCGTGAATAGCGTTCCCAACACTCCCTCCCAATTTCTTTGGGAAGGAAGCAATTTTCTCATTGACATTGGCTGTGGGAAAACCTTTACAATTTGACATGGCAACCCAAAAAAAACAAGACCTAGTTGTGTAAGGGTCAAGGTAGAAATGAATTTTAAGGGGGATTTCCCTAATAGAATCAGTGTGGGAGTAAGGAAGAAGACAGGTAAAGTAGTGGAGAAGTGGGTGGCAATTAAATACGACTACGTACCAAAATACTGCAAAACATGCAAGCTACAAGGACATAATGAAAATGAATTTTTAACATTCAGCCGGAGTTATACCCTGGAGAATAGGAGGAAGGTAATCCTGGAAAGTAGGCATGGGAAAAGATGGAAGAACTGGAAAGAAGATTTAAAGGGAAAGAAAAAATGGTGGAGCATAAGGGGGATACTAGGCACGACGAAACCAATAATTTGAAAGATCAAAGGAAGAAGAAAGGGGATGCAAACATTGGCTTACGAAGTAATAAGTATGTTGTAATAAGGACTAAATTATTGGAAGATTATGTAACTCTACTGTAAAGACCATAGTTCTACATCACGCATAACTATTGGTCATATTAACCGTTAAGTGGGATCCAATGTCTAATCCGGAGAAGGAAACATCAATTGTGATTGCGTGAATAGTGTTCCCAGCGCTCCCTTCCAATTTCTTGGAAGGAAGCAATTTTCTCATTGGCATCGGATGTGGGCTTACGAGTTGACATGGCAACCCAAAATAAAACAAGATCTACTTGTGCAACGTTCAAGGTAGAAATGGATTTAATGGGAGATTTCCCTAATAGAAGCAATGTGCAAGTAGGGAAGAAGACAGGAAAAATAGTGGAGAAGTGGGTGGAAATGATCAAACACATATCATGTACAAAGCTTTGGGGGAGAATAAAGAAAAGGAAGAAGGGGAAGTGAGTGGGGTAAAACAAATGCAAGATGAATAATGAATGAAAATTACAGAAAATATGTTGACCAATGTGAGGAATAACAAGAAAAGTCACACAGTGAAAGTGGGATAAATAGTGATAAAATAGATGAAGGAAACAAATAAATGGATAACTGTGGGGGAAAAGAACGAAGATAATCAAGTGAGACAGGAACACAATATCCTAGAGGAAAATCAATCAAGAGAAGGATCAAATGAGGGTAAACACTTGATCAAGGAAAAAATACTCAAATGAAATAGGGACATTGAGGAGTACAAATAACTCACCAGAGAATCAACGAAGAAAAAAGATCCAACATAAAGTTGAACAAATAAGGGCACTGAATTGAGGATAAAAATCACATGGATTGGAAGGGAGCTACCAAGTAAAGAGGAGGAAAACAACATGGATGAAAATATAGATAGTATATGAAGAAATGGGGACTGATCACCAAGGCATATAGAGATATAGAAAGGAAGAAACAAAAGAGGATTCAAGGGTAATCAACCATCAATAACAAAGACATGGAGCGGTATAAGGTCTTCATTGTCATCAAATCAATAATAGATAAAGCCTTTTTTTTGGAATATCAAGTCGGTTAAAACTCAAAATGCTTTTGAGCGAGTAATCGACTTGAGCAGAAGACATTACTACTCCTATATTACAATACTAGTCCTTTCAAAGTCCCTTTGAACTAGAAAATTATAGGTTAAAGCTGAGATTACCAAATTCTAAGGTGAATTGTTCGGCTAAGATTTAGACTTTCTGGGAGGAGGAAGGTTATACACATACCATCCAATAGCTCACGATGAATTACAAATTACAAGGCACACAATTTATATTTGCACTTAGAATAGTCTATCCGAGATGTAGTGTGATACATAGATTAGATTTATGGGAGGATATGGAATTTGTGGCAAACCAGAGTGTACCTTGGATAGTTGTGGGGACTTCAACACACTAGTAGATGGCACTGAGAAATTAAGAAGTCTAATAGGGTCTTATTTTGAGACACGTGAATTTGTTCAATGTATTAATAACTGCGCTTTGAATGACCTGAAATTCATGTGTAGTAGATATACTTAGTGGAATGGAAGGATTAAAATATTGCATCTGTGAAAGACTTGATAGGATCTTTGGAAATAACATTTTTATGAATCTTGCACTAGAAAGTGAGGTCCACCATTTGATAAGGCAGGGATCATATCACACACCACTACATGTAAAGTGTAACACTGATCAGGGAGCAGTCAACATGTCTTTCAAGTTCTTATATTTTGAATCAAACATGTAGAATTCAAGAAGGTTTTAGAGGACAATAGGAGAAATCAGGTTGAAAATTCCCCTTTTACCACTTCTCATACAAAATTGAGGTAGCTCAAAAAAGTACTCATGTAGTGGAGCAAGCAAAAAGACATTCTGGGACATATTTCAAAAAATTGCAACTTTGGAGGATGTGATTAAAGGAAAGAAGGTGTAGTTTGAAATAGTACCTACGGAAGTCAGCAAGACTGAACTTAGCAAGGCTAATGCAGGGTTAAAGAGATATATGAAGATGGAAGAAAATTTTAGGAAGAAAAAAGGCGAAAATGAGGTGGTTTACAGACAAGGATAGAAACACAAAATTCTTCCATGCATATATGAAAGGAGAAGGAGGAAATTTAACATTTAAGAAATCACAACTAGGCAGGGGAAACTACTAACTTACCTCAGAATATTGGAAAGGAAGCAATAAATGTTTCCAGGGATCAGTTTAAAGAAACGCAAGATACAATGGACTTTTCAATGGTTCAATATATCCCAAAAAAGATCACAAAAGAGGAGAATAACGAAATAGAGACGATGCCTACAAAAGAGGAGGTGAAGCGTGTGGTTTTTAACTTAAATGAAGTTTGTGCGAGTGGACAAGATGGCTACTAAGGCCATTTATATCATTATTGTTAGGAAATCTTTGAAGATGAAGCATGGAACACAAAGAGGGCCTTTTCAGTGATTTTGAACTACCAAGATACATAAGACACACAAACTTGGTCCTAATTCCAAATAAGGAGGTAGTGGAGAGCTATGGAGATTATAGTCAAGACTTATACATGAGAGAATCTCAATAGTGTTTCCACGGATTATATCAGTTAATCAGTCGAAGTTTGTTAAAAGGAGGAGTATCATCACTCGGGTTTGTTAAAGAGAGGAGTATAAGTAAAAAAGTTCTATTATATCAAGATATCATAAGGGATATTAACACGAGAAAAAGACTACATAATGTGTTTGTGAAGTTAGATATGTCAAAGGTCTATGACATAATATCTTAGAGTATCTTATTCAAGTTATTAGGAAGTTTGGCTTCTCAGAAAGAATGGTTGACATGATAGTAAGACTGATTAGTAACAACTAGTATTCAATCCTCATGAATAGAAAGTCTTATGGTTTCTTCCAATCATCAAGAGGTATGAAACAAGCAAACCCTCTCTCACCTACTTTGTTTATTATTGTAGTTAAAGTCTTGGCAAGAAACTACAATGATTTATTTGAAAAAACTGACTTTGAACGTTTTGGTCTTCCAAAATGGAGTCCCAAAATTAATCATTTATGTTATGTAGATGATACTGTACTTTTTTGTTCAAAACAACCCAAGTGATGATGATGATGATGAAGGTACTAAGAAGATATAAGGTTGTCTCTGGTCAAATTATAAACATTGACAAAAGTATGTGCTATCTGCATGAAAAGGTGACAATAGAGGTATGTTATAAAATAAAAAGGATTACTGGGGTCAAACAATTCTTTTTTTTTTTTGGGTGTCTCCATGGCATCTATCTAGAATGTCTCATATATGGACACAAAGAATAACAGGTCATTTGAAGATTGACTCAGAAAGTACAAAAAGAGTGGTTCTGTGGCAAAATAAGTTTCTTACATTTGGTGGAAGGCATGTTTTAACAGAACATGGCTTATAGTCAATGTACTTACTATCAGTAATGAACCCTCCAACCAGTTTCATAACTCATTTGCATAAACTGCTAGCTAGATATTTTGGGGGAAATGTTAATGGGGCCAACAATAAACATTAGGTGTCTTGGGACATTATATGTTACCCTACGAAAGAGATAGGTTTGGGTTTCAGATCTTTACATGATGTATAAACAACTTTATTTGCAAAGCTATTGTGGAATTTTAGGACTTCAACATCATCACTATTAAGTGGATACATATAGACAAGTATTGCAAGAAGTATAATCCAGTTATAGCTGCTGGATGGGGTTCATCATATGTGTTTAGGAAAATGATTGGGGTGAGGGATGAGGTAGAGCACCACATCTGGTAGAAGATCAAGGTAAGAACATCCAAGTGTCTTTGTGATAATAGAAAAGAATTTTAGGGCCTTTATTTATAATGAAAGGGGATAGTGAAGAAGAAATTGAATTTAAGGACTTTGTCATATAGGAAAGATGGGATGAGGAAAGCTAGTTGAATACATGTCTACATAAATGGAGTATTTAAGTATAACATAATTCCTCCTAACAGGGAACATCAAAATGATATAATTTTGTGGGTGAGCAGTTTACAAGGAAATGTTATGGTAAAATCTGCATGGCAGATAATGAGGAAAAAGAAGGAAATCATAACTAATTTTTTATTATATATGGAATAAGTGTTTGCCTTTTAAAGTGATTCTTTTTCTATGGAGTGTATAGAAAAGGAGAGTCCTAACTGATGATAATCTAGAGAGAATGAAAATTCAGGTAGTATGTATCAAAATATTGATGCTATGAGAAGAAAGCAGAGGAAACAATGACATATTTATTTCTAACAACCTCCATAGCCTATTGACTATGAAAGTTGTTTGCTGGTTTTGCAGGTTTACATATGGAAGGGATGCATTTGTAACATTTTAATCATTGCATGGTAGAAACACAAAAGCTCACCACAATTGCAAGGAGTTTTGAGGGCTATGACAACTATAATCATGTGGGCTTTATGGATGGGGAGAAATAATCTGAAACATGAAGGGAACTCAATCTTCAATGGGATGGTGATGCAAGTGCGAGATATGATTAAAATCTAGTGAAAAGGTTATACCCTTGGATATATTTGGAGTCAACCCAATGGTTAAATATAACTACAAGTTTGAGGAGGTACAAGCCAAAACTACACTATCATAGTGTGGTACGGAGACCCCTTGGAATGCAGAAGATGAAATGCAATACAGATAAAGCATCAAGAGGTAACCCAAGACCAAGTTCATATGGATTTTGCCTAAGAAATTAACAAGGGGATCTAATTTATGCAAGAGATGCAGGGGTGGGTAATACTACTGGTATTTAGGTAGAATCTTAAGCAACTTATGAAGCATTGTAGTACTGTTGGGAAAAAAAAAGGTAAGAGGGTCATAATAGAAATAGATTCTTTGAGTTTAGTGAAGATGATAATGGGACAATAGAAGATACCATAGGAATTGGTGGAAAGATGAAAAAGGGCGAGCAAAAGGTTATAAGGAGTAAATGTTACAATTAGCCATGTATTTAGAGAAGCTAAAAGTGTGTCAGATCTACTAGCAAAAGAGGTGGTGGACTCGCAATCTACAAGAGAGTATACAACCTTTGGGACCTGCTAATACACATCAGGAGAAAGATAAACAACGACAAATCACAAATACCAACATTAAGTATCAGGACGAGGAAGATAAACATTTAGCATTAAAGGAAACATTCAATCTTTTTTGATGTATAACTTTTTAAAGTTTGTAAAAACGTGCAGTTTTTGAATTTGTAAATATAATTATATAATGTATTTGTATTATAGATTTGGTTATAATGTTTTAAAGTTATATGTTTATGTGTGTATCAATTTCGTATTTCAAATTTTTCTATATTTGTATAATTCCAGACTTTTTAATACTCAATTAAAAAAAAAACGGAGATACAAAGTACATGCAAATTAATAAAAAATATTATTCTCGCTCGCTCGCCTCTCTTATTCCTTCTCAATCATGCGATCGGTTCTCTCATCACCTCTTCAATCTCGCTCGCCTATCTCCTTCATCTACAATCTCTCTCGCCCAAAATATATAAAAAACCATTTGATATATAATATACTATTATATAACCAGAGTATACATATACATTCACAGACTCTCTCACCTCTTCCCTTCTTGTTCGCATTTCTCTCCTCCTCTCCCGATACTCAATCGTCACTCTTTCCTTCCCTATTAAAATGTATTAAGAATTATATTAGTAAACTATAGCTATGAATCATACTAGGCTATTTTCAATGGCTATATGTGAAAATTTCATTTAATAAATATAGAGTATTACTTTAAAAAGAAAAGAAAGGAGAATAAATAAAGGGACAAAAATCATTATTCCATTGCCCCAATCTAACACAATGAAAATGGCCCAAAAAGGAATTACAAGATGACAAGGAACGGTAAATTGAAGCTTGTTAGAGAATGTCCTACTGCCGTCAATTGGCACTACACCGTCTTTTTTTGTTTTGGGTTGGGGGCGCGCCAATTTGTTCTGTTTTTGTTAGACAATTGGCATTTTTTAGATATATTATTTACTGTTTTTTATTATTGCAATTTAGGCTTCATATTTCTAGCTAGGCTTAGTCAACTTTAGTTGCCTAAACTTTCTAAGGTTAGTGCCCCATTATATGGTGTAGTGGCCCCTTTTTTGATAGTTAGTTAGTGTCACTCGTCTTATTTTAGTCTTAGATATTTATGTTTTTTCTTTGTATAAATTTAGGATTTTCGCAGATAATATACAACAAGGAATTTCATATTTCACTCTATTTTTATTTTTCAAATTCAGTTTCTTGAGTATTTTTGTTTCTACAGTGGATCAGGCCTCTAGTGATCTTAAGGACAAACTCAAACGTTTTTAACCTACGCAAACACAAATGGCATCCAAACACCCTACCTTTCAATCCACCATTCAGAAGATAAACGACTTGCGCTTCTACGCAACTATACCTTGGCTCCGCTCCCAACTCCACCAACGCCGAGCCCCACAGCCATCTAAAGCCTGTTGATCGGCCGCGTCGGGG
>JAKWJA010002489.1:53668933-53922106 GCA_027704765.1 Solanum habrochaites | reverse complement strand
ACTTTGGGAATGAATCCATACTTCAACAAAGCAAATGACTTTAGATAAACTGAAGATTTAAAAAAATAAAAAGCAATCCCCAATCTGTCCAAGACTTGGGGAAAAGGGTTACCACCGCTACCCTGCACCTAGTGGGAGGTTTTGTAACCCCTAGCTATCTACTGCGACGTCCGGTGTTACCCTCGGCAAGGACTTGGCATTGGAACTTGGCACAAATGGCTGGGGAAAACAATGCGGGTGTCCGACCAAGTGTTGGAGTGTTGGCTAAGCAGCTTGAATGCGAAAAGACTAAGTATGCTGGAGTATGGGAAGGCAGACTTAGGACCAAGGATGCTAGAGTGTTGGCTAGGCAGACTTGGGCACGATGACAACGACAGGCGCATGGAACCTTAGGGGCATACATGCAAACAGTGGTATCGGCAAGACAACGCAAGGCAGCGTGCTAACTTGGCAAGACGAGGCTGGGGGAACTTGATGAAGGCAAGGCAGGACAGCATGTGGGCTTGACAAGGCAAGACTGTGTAGACTTGACAATGGCAAGACAAAGCTTGATCAGTGTTGGCACAAGTTGGCAGAATTGAAAAATAAAACCAAGGCTGGGAGACGGCTGAAATAAGTATGGGCAGATGCAATTCGGCTAAGGCGAATAAATAATATGTGCTAGGCTCTTGTATTGCATTTATTTGAATTCGAATTGTAAGATCCTGTTAGAGTTAGTTTTATTTGGACAGATTTTATTCTGACATGTGTTAGACGCTTGGCAGTTTTGGAACGGTTTTCAACCGCCTTCTGTAGATTTAAAATGGGGTGGAAATTCGGCCAAAGCAAGCAGGAGAGTGTTCTGTCCCTTAGTCGAATTCATGAAGCCTTTCCTTTGCTGAATACATATTAATGAAGATTGGGATTCATCCTGTAAATGTCTTATTGTTCCTCAATATAGTACGTTGCCTAAAAGTAAAAGAAAACTCCAAGTGTTAGACAGATTCGAGTGTATTGATACACTGAAGTTTGCGAGCATTGAAGGTTGTTGTGCAGTGGTGTTAGACGAAAAAATCGAGCCCATATCAATTGGTATCAGAGCATCAGATGTACGAGATGGCGACGAATACAGAACTACAAGAATTGGTGCGCAATATAGAGGCATTTGTTGGTATAAGGGATGCGCACGGGACTGATCCTACATTTTTGGATCTATTCACCCAAATTAATGGCTTGAGGATGGAATTTAAGGCATTTCCGACAGAGTTAAACCAATATCGTGTTGATTTGAAGACCAACTGCTAGAAGGTCTTAATTTTCGTAAAGCAGCAGCACTACCAATCAACGGACTGCTTGAAGGAAGATAGAAACCTTCACGCAGAAGTGAAGGTGTTGCGAATGACCGTTGCTGCATCTAAACCAACGGGCAGGGATGTCTCTAAACTAAAGTTCCCTGAACCTAGGTCTTCTAGTGATACGAGAAGTGCCAAGGAACTGGAAAACTTCATTTGGGACGTGGAACAATATTTCAAAACAAGACAAATTGTGGAGACGACAAGTTCAACATTGCTTCTATGTATTTGTTCAGTGATGCTAAACTTTGGTGGCGGTCTCGGAATTTGGATGATGAAAGTGTCGGTCGACGAAGGATTGATACTTGGGCCAAATTGAATAAGGAAATGAGAGTACAGTTCCTCCCAAAAAATGCATCATGATTCACATTCATATATACACAAGTATACTCTGCAGTTCTGCCTATTGGTTAACTATACCGAGAGAGAAACTTAGACCCCTGCAGTCTGGACCTTTTACAGGCAGCTATTGTCACCTGCAGCAGAAGATAAATTCTTACTACCAAACATGTTTCAAGAACGGATTTCTCCTCTGTATTTCCCTTCTGAGACTAAAAATGATACTAGCAGTCAGCCTTTCCAGTTCAAAATTGCCTCCCAGAAGCAGGTGTTGGTCATGCTGCCACATCGCACGTGTTGAAATCCTATTCTCTCATTCTCTGCTACAATGTATTAATATTTAACTGTAACTAGTATGAATAACCCAATTAATGCTAACCCCCCCCCATCACCCCTACCCCAAACCCCATCCCCCATCATCCCTAACATCCCACCATAGACTAGGCTGAAATTACTGAATGACTTCATCCGAGCTGCCCACAATCAACATAACCAGTCTCACATAGCCATATTTCCTTTCTCCTTAAAAACAGGACAATATTGCTTACTCTTAGTAGTTACATTGAAGCATATTATTGACTTGAAGATCACAAGATAATCTAAACAAAATAAAACGCCTATCTTATATGATTTACTCAAATACTAACCTGTCATTCTTGAAAGTTGCCTACGTAAGCATTAACATCACTTGTAGAATAGAGGTTAGAAATAGTATCAGTGGTTGTAGAAAACGCAGACTCACCATTTGCTGAAGAAGATCCTGGACCCTTGAAGAGCATAAAGAAAGGGTTTAAATTGCCAAACTTTTGTTCTTGCAACAATTCAAAAAACTACAACAAATACCATATTACATTTAGTTCAACTTCATGTTATTCTTTCACCTATCTAATCCTTCCATTACATCTCAATCACTCTAAATGTTCTTTTATTTTATCAAAAGTTCAATACAACAGTCCTTTTCATTTTATTATTACTCCTAAACTATACAATTCAATCCAGGTCAATTAAGGAGTGGAGGAACACATATTTTAATTGACTACTATACATCTTAATCTCTAATACAAAACTATCTCCCTTCAATAATATGTTAATATTTGTTATACTGTCTATGATTGTTTGATTAAATATGAATAGGTTTATACCATCCTAATTAATAGAAAGAAGTTTATATACCATCCTATTTAGAATAGAATAAGAATAAAATAGAAACAAGTTTAGTAATAGTATCCTACTTGGTAAGATGTAGAAAAAAGCAAAAAATCAATAATATATTTTTCCCTATATTATCTCACCTCGTATCAGAGCCTCTAACGATTCTTGATAAACAATCAAAGAGCTTCCCGCTTCTTCCGCTTCGTTTCCGGCGGGCAAAGCTATATCCATATATCTGCCCGTCCGGCTAACTTATGTGTAGCAAGTTGGGTCACTGTGTATCTTCGGGGGTGACCAATTTTTTGTCACCATTTCCGCATATCTAATTTGTGTAGGCACCGTGCATCATTCCGATGACTACTTTCTCTCCTATCTAATTCGGATAGCACCGTGCCATCATTCCCCGGTGACTACTTTTCATATTTTAACTTTTTGTAGCAAGCACCGTGCATCATTCCGGTGACTACTTTTTTCTATTTAATTGTGTACATTGGGGACCATCCGTTCCCTCCCTGTGACTACTTTTTCATATATAATGTGTTGCACCGTGACATTCTTCCAGTGACTACCTTTTTTTGCATATCTGATGAGGTAGCACTGTGCATCTCCACACTACTTTTCATATTTAATTTGTGTAGTACCGTGAATTTTTCCGAACTATTTTCTCATATTTGAGTTGCATAGCATCCATGTGTTTTTTTTAGTGACTCAATTTTGATTTGCATATTTCCATGCGTCTTCGCCGTGCTCCTCAAATCTGATTTGTGTAGGGTTATAATGCATTATTCCAACCGTAACCCTATTAATTTCTCTTTTCACTGGGGCCAGTCCCATAATTGCCTAATTATCCTATATAATTATATTTTATAGTTGGGGGGTCGTGACATCATTCCCGACCTTACCCATATAATTTTTATTTCTTAGATGGGTGGACCAATTTTTGCATCAATCTAATATCCGGTATATGAGCTGTTCCTATCAACTTTTTTGGTGCTTTCTTATTTAAATATAACTTATAGATGTTCCAACACGATCCATTACTTTAAAAAAAATACTAGATTGAAAACTTCGTTGCTCAGAGGGAGCTTAGTAAGTCCTTGTACTATTGTGGCAGATCCACTCTATAGTCTGAATTAATTTTCTCAAGCTTTGGTTGGGAAGTTTCAACACCACATTATTCATCAATTCATTCTTTCATGTGAAGATTAGCACATTGAGATTGACTGTCTTATGGCAATCACTCCAATATTTAATGAGAAGACAATCACATTGGAGATTAACCATCAATTTTTTGAAGTCTGGCCAACATCTCACCACGCCCCTCATCGGTCTTTGTTTAATTACATTTGTAACAAGCTAGGTACAACATGAATTGGTAATCATTATCTTTGAGGGGTGTGTTTAGAAATATGAATGGTTTATTACATCCTATTAGCATAGAATAGTTTATTTATATTTATCCACTTCACTAGTAGAATAGGAATAGTTTCATCCACATCCTATTTAGACTACGCCTAGAAGCGCACTAGAAATAGGAACTAATAAATATATCCTACTGGTAACGAATTGTATTCTATTGTCTACACATAGGGTCGCAATGTAATAATGTAATAAAAAAAACAGCAATTCAATAATGTTCTTTTCCTTTATTTCTAACTAACAACAATTCAATATATTCTTTTCTTATATTTCTCACAATTTTTCTTCAAGATTCCAAAATTTGTGCAGACTGCAGCCTTTACAGTAACATACAGTCATCACTTAACATTGATCCATTCGTACAATTTTTCTGGAAGGTGCCCTCTGTGAGGTCATCTATGTTTATAACTTTTGAACCATGATTTCTGAGGCTACAAAATTTTGATGAAGCATGACTAAAGTCTAGAACAATCAATGTGATCATACTTAAGAAGAATGAAAAGAATTCTATATAAAACAAATATATATTCTCAGAAGATAGTCACATAAAAGAACCTCTCCTTCTAGACCCTCTCCTTCTTCTGGAAATGGTTCAAAAAAATACATCCACAAAGAGAACGAGAGGCGGGACCCCCTGAATGCAAACAAACTCAATAGCTTCTAGATCTACTGAGCCATACCTTCGCAGATTCTCTGTCTTCACATAAAAGATATTATCTCCTTTCTTTTCGTCTTGCAATGTATGATCTGCTGAATTATTGCCTTCACTGCAGGAGGGACCAGTCCCGCCTTTCTGCAGCTAGGAGAAGCTAACTGAAATGTTCCGACGTAAATTTAACCAATCCTTACACACAAAAAGAATAATTAATATTTCGATCAATATGAAATGTGAATATGGCTATAGAAAATTGTAGAAAGTGGCAGATATGACTTACTGAACCTAAATGACTAAGCATCCCACAGTTGTAGCATGATACTTGTTTTGGTCCATAATCTTTGTAATCCACGCATGAAAGATGGCCAAAAGCTTTGCAAACCCCGCATTGAATTTTCTATCCACATCAGACCATCAGATTCACCATTAGTTTAAAGTGAACATTGTTTACAATTTACTACTTTCAGAAAGAATGTAATCGAGATAACTAACTAGAATGTTTCACCCAAAGGTATTCCCAAATAACCAACAAAGATGGACTAAAAATCTGATCTATCTATACTCCCTTAAAGCATTATTTCCCTCACTCTAGAATGTTAAATTACGATAAATACCCTCCAACTTAACACTAAACATATATATATATATATATATATTATATATATTATATATAGATAAGATAGATATATATATTATATAATATATAGCATACACCTTTTCATCTTGGATAGGTAAGACTTTTCGAAGTGTTGTACTTTTTTTATAGAGTTGTGGAGTTTTCGATGAGTTATGACTTTCTGAAAAGTTGTGATTTTTTATGAAGGGTTATGACTTATCTAAAAGCACCCATAAGAACTTCTTTTCTCTCCTATCCTTTGTTGTCTTTCCATGATGGTTGTTTTATCACACTTTTAAATTTACGAATTTTGTAAGTATTTTTTTTCTTCTCTTAAACAAGGAATATTTGAGAGTTGTTTCATTATGCATTACAATATTTTTTGTGGAATAAATTAATACATGAACCAAAATTGATTAAACAAAGGAAATGGAATAACACAATTTTAAAAACAATGAAGAGTATCTTGATAATTAATATTACTCATTTCATAGTCATAAATATATTTTTGTAGCAACTTCTACTTACAAAAGTTCATGATTTTCGTTGCAACCAACTACACCTTGGTGTCAACATCTGAAAGTCCCAAATTGTTGGAGAAAAAGTATTTGATCAAAACTTTATTTGAATAGTCCAACACAATTTTAATACTATTTTTCGTTTTCAATTTAATTTAGTGTAAGCTTTATTTTTATTCAGTTTAACATAGAACGTTCTTTTACTTGGGGTGGGGGCTCATCTTTAGGACACACAGTTAAAAGATATTTTTATATATTCTACATATGATCCAGTTAAAAGTCTTCTTTACTTTTTGAAAACTTCATATCAAATTAAAATTAAACCAGTCTACATCTACTTTTTTATCCAGCAATCTAACTACCCACTTAAAAAACGCCAAATGTTGTATATCCTTCTTCTATATTTTATATTGGTATATATTTGAACTTTTCAACATTGAAGGGTTGTGACATTTTCAAAAGACTTACAAATTTTTCGATAGTTGTGACCTTTTTGAGGGTTGTACTTTGCCTATAGGTTTCGACTATTGAAAGAGTTGTGACTTTTTTTTCCAAGGCCATGATTTTTTTCCGATAGTTGTGACTTTTTCCGAAGGTTGTGAGTTTTTCTACAGGGTGGTGATTTTTTTTTATAAGGCACACATAAAAAGTTTTCATACACTACCCTTTGTTGGCTATCAAAAAGGGACTTCCTCAAATTTTTAAACTACATCTTTTTAAAAATATATTCATTATTCTTCGTCTTCTTAAAACACCCAATTTAGTAATATCTTCTAATTTTATAAAGTAACAATTGCCACATCTAATACTTACACATTTTTACTATAAATGGAGGGATTTTCTCACATTTTTAGACTATGCTTTTTTGACGTTTCCCTATTCTATTCTTCTTTTCTAAAAAACTTCAGATTGATTTATAGACGTTGACAATCTCAAAGGTCGGTGAAATTAGAACACTCCCTAACATAGTTGTTAAAGTAATCTATACCTCAAATTAAAAACATCAAATGTGTATTTTTTAATAATGTAATTAAATTTAATATTAAAATTTTGAGTTAAAGTAATAACCCTAACAATACAACAATAAACAAAGTAATGCACTATAGAGAGGGAGGAAAAAGTATTTTAAGAGGTCTAACTAAGAGATTTTAAATATGATATTTTTTTTTTATAATCTTCACCGTAATTTTTTTAAAAAATAGTGTGATACATGGTCTGATTTCACAATGCAAATGCACGTGCTTCAAACTAGTCCTATGAGGATCGGGGATCAAATCCCAATAGAGGCAACACCAAAAATGATTTCCTTCCGTGTTCCTTCTGAGCATGGATTAAACTCTTCTCTAAGCATGATGGGCACTCATCAAGGAAAACCAGAACCCAAGTGCTACACTAAGCTATGTGTTGCCTGGGGTAGCATGACTTGTAATTTAATATTTATGATTGCTTTCCTATCTGACTTGACCACTTGATGAAATGTAGAGACAGATCGGTAAATGGCCAATTTTACAGGACAGTTTTCTCTTTTGATAATTGGTGATCTGACCAGTATTTTTGTAATAGGTTTAATAGCTAGTGTTTCATGGTTCATATTTTGGATCTGGTTTATTCTTAGTGTGGTAATAGTTTGTGTCAAGACTCTAGTTATGACCCGACTGTTTCCCCTATGTGGGAGGGACATAGCTTGGGGAGTTCTTATCTGTGGAGAATAAAATTATGATCAGCCTAATCCTTGGCTTGTAAAGTTCCAGGGTGCCTGTGCTGGTGAGAGGTTGTAAATACCTGATGGAATAGTAAAGACGCTTGCAACTTGGCCCAAACACCATGTTATGCAAAAATAATATCCATAATAACTGATAGTAATGTTGTTTCAATTCAAAAATAAAAACATAAAATTACATAATACATAATAATACGGATTTTCTTAGAACACTAAGAGGATTTTCTTATTAACACTGTGCAAATCAAACATTAATATAATAGTCTAAGTAAGAGCTCATAGATTGTCGTCAGTGAATTAGGGACTGTGGAGTGAATATTATTTGTTTTAGGAGTCTTGAAAGAACAGTTTCCTGAAGTAATGACTCAATAGACAGCATAGCACGTATAAACTACGATAATTGTTTACCAGACAAGGATTTACGCCAATACCAGAATTAAGTTGATAAACCTCACGTACCTCAAGATCAGTAGAGGAATAACCATCTTTACAAGTGAACATATCATGTCCCTTGTCACCGCATTTTAAACAAAATTCACAAGATTGGGCTTGTAGAATCTGTGTTTTAGCATTCGGACAATCTTTGGCTAAATGACCTCTTCTCTTGCAAATGAAGCAAGCAGTGACCTGGAAATGAAAAATATGATTTTGTATGAATATTTGTCCCTTGTTACCCCTCCCCCTCAAAGAAAAGTAAAAAATGAAAAGTGGAAGATAGCATAATATAGGTAAGAAAAGTAAGCCTCAAAAAAGAATGGTAAGCAGAAGCTGAAGCAAATGAATAGCAAAATGTTTCCTATCCACGCAGATTGTCTTTGATTTTGTGGGAACAGCACAGTTCATATTTGCTATTACCTAACCTATAAAGGACTAGACTAAGAAAAGAGATATTTTTTTCTTTCTTTATATTTTAAGAATTCCTTTTTATATGATTATGTGCAAAACATGCATATATCATATGTACAAACCAAATACATGCATGAAATCTATGGTTTGGATGTTTCCTCTTCTCTTATTCTAGTATCGAATGAGTTCTAATATGAAAATGAACTTGAATTTAGTGGAGATCTCTTTTTGGAATTTAAAGGTTCTTGTAAGTTTCTTGAACACTCTAGTGCTAATGTGAATAGCTTTTATGTGGAAGAATTTGTGGGAGGTGTACGTACTTGAGGATCCTTGATTATGTCATAGAAATGTTTAATTTTATACTATTTTGAGGGAGTTTGTGTCATTGTTTCCATGCGCATTGGGATACTATATTGATAGAAGTAAATTGGGGTTGCATGTATCATTTCCTATGGCATCTAGACGACAATATATTGTGTTTATATAAGTAGAAAATTTTATATTGGGATGATGTCATCCACATGCTTGAGAAAGGTGTATTTATACATGCTAGCATTAATTGGGTTAAGTGAACACATGGTCACCATCTTGTTTCGTTCCTACCATTATTGGTTATGATTAATGAATGTTGTTTACTAGTGCATGTCTTCTTGATTTTGCGAGGTTTAAATTCGAGAACGAATATTTTTTCAGTAAGAGGAGAATGATAGAATTCATGGTGGCATACCTCCAGTAAAGGCTTGGAATACTCAAGTCTTGGGAATCAAGAAGATGCTTATCATGGGAAAGAAGAGGCCAAATGGAGCCGACAAATGCTTTTTGTAGATCAAGTACCCAATAATAGCCCTAAGAATTATGCCAATGGAGTGGGCTAAGTGCTTACATGTATTTTCATACTTTAAGTCGACAAGTCAAATAGGAGTAAGATTGGGGGGGGGCTGGAGGCCCAAGAGGAGGGGCCCAAGAAGGGTTGTTACAATTGAGAATCAAGCCTCCAAAGTCTTGCAATTATGACCATTAATGGCTAATTTCTCAAGCCTAAAAAAAGCAGTTGGAAAGTCCCAAATAGTGTGTTGCAAGAATTTTGACAATTACCTTTCTGTTGCTAGTTTTGGGGAAGTTTACATTATATTTTTACTTGTTTTCCTATTAGGTTTTTAATTAGTTGTTATTAATTTTCAGAAACAATATGTGGATTACATGCTATTGGATAAGGGTAGATTTTTGGTATTTTACAATGAACATTATTATTAATATTACTAGTCTCTGGGTACTTGTGTTGCACTTGTATCCAAGCAAGAACTGATTCATTGTTATGGTTTCCAACACTTCCAATATTGAGCATAAATTTATGTGTAAAAAATCACTAAATTGCAACAAATAATCAACATCAACCATGAGTCATTTAGTGCAAAATTGAACACACAAAAAATATGATTTTAAGACATTAATAATAGATTCAACAGTGAGAAAAACATATTCAATAAACCCAAAACAATAAAACACCCAGCGGCAGACTAAGATTTACACTAAAGGGATTCAAATATGAAGAAACTAAACACACAAAGATTCAACATCTACTAATTAACATAAAAACTATTTAATTAAACCATATGTATTAAATAGTGTAATTTTCCGTCGAAGAGGGTTTGAATGCCTCTCGACCTTACTGGTTCCCCCATAAACAAATAACGGTCAAGAATTGATCCTTTCAACTTCATCTCATATCATTTTTCGATACGATTGTCTTTGTATAACATAAATACAGTGAATAATTCATTTTCTGATAGGGTCTTTGGGTAGCCATAAATTTATTGTGTCATGAAACTCTCTATGACTTTTCATTTCAATTATACATTAGCTTCCTAAATAACTTTAGGAAAATGACTGTTCAAATTCATTTAATCCTGCAACAATATGAATGCTGATATATAATTATACATGAAGGCAAACTTTTCAATCACTTAATCATTTTTTTTTTTTTTTCAAATTAATAAGGAATCAATGCATAGATTTTTGAAAGAATACAATATGGCCTTCATTTGACTCTAGTCCATATTATGAACCATACAAAGTAACCTTTCAATTCTTAACCTTTTGAGAGTAACTAAGAAAATTAATGATTGTTTTTTTAAAAGAATGAATTATATTAATACACCTCACTTTTAGTATTTAGTATAACATAATATCATTAAATACTCTATATTTAATAAATTAAATATTTTATAGTATTATGATTGAATGTAGGATAAAATGGTAATCCAACTTTGCACTTTGGAGCTTCCCACTTTTAGTAATATATGAATTATGATTGAATGTAGGATAAAATGGTAATCCAACTTTGCACTTTGGAGCTTCCCACTTTTAGTAATATATGATGATATGATGATACGATATGATGATTTAAGAGTTTCTTTTCTTTACCTTTGGGTGTTGGCTACTCGGGATATATCTTAACAACTTTATAAGAACGATTCTCTAGAAGTAAGAGTAATTCTTTAACTTGATATTTTGACTCTTTTTTGTAAATTAAAGAAGGTAATTAGTCTTATAGTAATTATAATCTCTAATTTCTTCAAATAGGGATCTAGATCAGTTTATTATCTAAGTTCTTCCTTTGACTCTATTAATATCATAATTAGCTTTAATCTGCTAATTTTTTAATACTAAGATTGATTAGGGTTTTAAAGCACCTATTTTGAAATTTGGGAATTTTATTCGTGAATTTCACATATCTTTATCTTCTTATTTTTGTTTTTCTTCTTCTGCAATATTTTCTTTGTTTTTATTCAAGTAACCCCTAATTTCTTATCAAGCGATCTCCCGAGCAATCGGTTTAGGAAACTTATACAGCATTGTAATTCAGGATTTGGCATGGTTCTAAGGGAAGCAATCATTCTTATATTTTACCTCTCTTCTCCAGGTTTGTGTATATTACTTTTTTTGAACTGGTAAGAATGTTAGTGCATGTACTTGGGAGTTTACGTTAATGACACCATATCACAGGTAATAATGACGAAGGAATTACAAAGTCAAAACATTACCT
Source organism: Solanum habrochaites (assembly GCA_027704765.1). Lineage (NCBI taxonomy): Eukaryota > Viridiplantae > Streptophyta > Magnoliopsida > Solanales > Solanaceae > Solanum > Solanum habrochaites. Next base: position 53,910,464 of record JAKWJA010002489.1, on the reverse strand, counting down.
TCTTAGCACTGACATACTAAGGATCTTGCTCGACTAATATACTTCTTGGGCATTGAGGTTGCTCAATCCAAATCATGTCGTTCGCAAATGACATACATAGTTGATATTCTTGAGGTGGTAGGATGATAGATTTTAGGCCTATTAGTACTCCAATAGATCCAAATATTAAGCAACTACCAGTTTAGGGTAAACAAGGGCGGGCAGAGGGTTGGATCAAGTGGAATCTGTATTCTGTACTAACAGACAAGGAAGTCAAAGAGGGAGGCTATGCTGAGGAGGGGGGTAAGGTCCGTAAAACCTGGTAGAAAAACTGAATTATCTCATTAAGACTCAACGCTCAGATGGCCCTTCCAAATTGTTGTAATTTCAGTTCTTGGAATTCTCCTTATGAAAAACCATCACTGGAAATGTCGCAGTTGGGTATCATTTGTATGGTTTTGATTTGGAAGTGGAGCGAGGAGCCCTACTTTTGTTTGTGCGGGGGTGAGGCGGTTCGGTGAGTCGCCTGGCAGCTGAGTGGGCTGGGTAGTGATGTTTCCCTAGAGTAGGTGTGCGTGGTAGGGTATGTTGATGGAACTAGGACGGTTGAGACGTGCGGTAAGGGTGACGCGGGCAGGGTGATCGAGGGGCTCGAGCAGTTACTTATAGAGTAAGCCGAGTGGGAACAGGGCATGGGCGATTTGAGGAGGAGCATTCTGTAGGAGTGTGGAGTACAGGTGGGACATGAAGTCGAACGTGTCTGTAGACAGTGACCTTCTGGATTGAGTCTCCTTGAGCAAATTAGTCGCCCGATCTTTTTGGTGGATAGGAGTTAGACTGTTGTGATCTAGTTTGTGTGTTGAGAAATGTGGGTCAAGGGTTTACTGTTTACCTGACGTGATTGGGGGGGGGGCATGAGAAAATCTTCATTCACAAAATGGTGGTTGGTTAGCATCGAGTGCGTAGTTAATTTTGCGACAGAATCACCAGGGGTACTTACAGTAAACTATGCTGGCAGCTCCACTTATAGGTGACCAGAGAAGGGGGTCCACATCGGATTTAAATAAAGGTCATAGGGGATCGTAGCAGAACTTGCCGTTAGGAGGTGTGGAGGATTTATTTGTTTGTGTCTAGCGAGACTCGAATGATTGATGAAGTTAATGTGAAACTGCGTGGGGTGCCTGAAATAGGCTATCTAATTGACCAGACTTCAACATTGCGCGTTGTAGAGTACTAGGGCGAAGCTGATCGAGAGACAGAGGCAGGGATGAATCTAATGCTTTCACACGAATAGGACCACAACATACTGGATAGATTTCATTCTTTCAGTCCGAGAACATTGTCACAAAGTTTGTGCAGTTGCCAAGGGTCAACGTGCCTACAATATTCATCAGATCCCAAATGATCCCAAACAATTAATATATGTAAACCAAACATGGTACACCACTTGAGGAGAGTATTAAAATCCTTGTGAAACTCTAGAATATAATGTAAATTGTAATGTACTAAGTACTCAAATTGTAATAAATCAGTGGATGAATGCAAAGTGGCTGGTACTACCTATGAGAAAGTCGACTCAAGTCACCACCAAGGGTCTTAGAATAGTCAAAGAGTAGAAGATCTATACGTAAGGAATGCAATACACATGTAGTTACAATCCAATGCTTGCGGACCATCAAGTTTGGTGCTCTTTGGTTCTCTTCCCTTCAAAATGTTGAATTGTGAGACCATCATTAAACCTAAAGTTACAACTTAGGTTGTGAAAGAGAGACCACTTGATTGACTATTTTACATTCTTAACCACCACCCTAGGTCAAGATGACCTCTCGAGTAGTTCATAATTCAAGAGGCTGTTTGCTCCAATCAAGTCCATTTGTGCTAACCTTTCCTAAGATATCATTTCTCCTTCTTTCTAAAGGCTCCCACACTGGTAGCATTCCATTCCTTGAGCTTTCCTTCCAGAAATTTCAGTTGTGTGGGCTAGTATAAGTCAGGTCCCCTGCCTAATAAATCAAAAAATTCCACCATTTCCCTATCACGCTGTCCCTTGAACATTGTTTGTCTAGAGCCATCAATCTCGAATTTTTGCAATAGGATTTACTTATGGTTTCCAACTACAAACTGTAGATGAAAGGGTGAATGATCAGTGAGTCCTGGGCAAAGTGGATTGCCTGATTATCATGAAAGAGTCTCATCCCATTCGTAGAGAAATGAAACCTGTCTATCCTTGAGGTTTTCCTTTGAATTACTCCCCTCTGTTCTAGGTGAAAATCTATCAAAGAGAAGTGGATCTATTAGCCTTATCCTGGATGAAGTCTGAGAAATCATTCATAGCTCTGGTGAAATATATTGTTTGAACCGGTGGTTTTTGAATCCCACACAGTAGACCCAGGGACCCTCACAAATACCCCTAGCAGCAACAAACTCCCCCAAGAGCGCTCTCCTCTCCAACCTGTTATGAGGGCCATATACTCCTGATATGTACCAAGAGATATTGTTGCTTAAATCTGTTAACTAACTAGTACTGGAATAAGCACTTGTGTTGACTAGCTCCTGCTTGTAACTTCTTTTTATCCCAATTCCCACATAATCACTATCCCCCCTACTAGTTCCAGTTGCTTCCTGTAAACAAAATCAACCCATCTACTTCCCCATATTTGACTGAAGACACTAATGACATCCCCTTCTAGCTTTGTTTCTTGTAAAATTACCACCTCTGCCTACAATTTTAATAACAGCAGCTTCATTACCTCCCTTTTGTTCTTGCTGTTCAGTCGCCTCACATTCCAGGATAGAATTTTTATCTTCATTGATCACCCATTTTTAAAAGCCGTCCCCTAGTTCTTTGTTCACCATCCTTGTATCTAATATTACTTATCGATCCCTGAACCTCCTTTGATTCCCTGTGAGTGTAGTCTTGATGTTTTACTGTTGACGCCACCCTTGGTCCCCATTTTCTCTGTTGTCAATTTTCGTAAAAACGAGAAAGTGAAACATTTATATCTCCTAAGGATCACAAAAAGGCGCTCAATCCACCAACAAAATAAAAAAAATCAGAAAGAAACCAACTGGTAGAATTATTTGTATCGAAGGCCTTTATTACAACTACTGACTACAACAACTATGGAACCACCTTCTACGCCATTGATGATTGCAAGAAAAAGAAGAAGAGAAGAAAAGAATGAAGAAGACTGAGAAGAGAAGAATCTGGATCTAAGAAGAGAGAAGGAAGTCAGAGAAGAAGAATTGGTGTGACTTATTTTTTCGTTAATTCTCTCTCTTCCCTCAAGACTACTTATAACAACCTCCACCACACAAAACCTGTACCCCACTGTCATAATCCTCACCCTCAACTTCATTAATCAACTTCATCTCATCGTTTAAGTTATATTTCTGTTTAACCTTCCCGATTTCCTGTTAGTGGCCAGATTCAGGATCGAATCCTGCAACCCATTACTTTTAATACCTTACTGCAGTTCAAACATTCCCTTCCCCATCAAAGCATCCTTGACCTCATGATTATAATCGAAACCATGAAACTTCGCCCTAAAAAAATCATAATCCCGCCAAGTGGCTCCTCCGGGGGAAAGATTAGACCACTGAACCAAAACTGAACACATCACCACATTGGTTTTCGTTTGACCAACATCTGCACGCTGAACCAAAAACCGAACAAGCCAGCCACATTGTTTCGTTGAACCATCTTGTCTGCCAGCTCCACACAAAGCAAAGAATTGCCACTGGCTTAACCAAAAACTGTCCGTCCTCATTTGTATAAGGCAATTCCTGACTGTATAACCACTCGATCTCCGACCTTCTTCTTTAACAACGAACATGAAAACCTGGATATCTTAGAATGCGAAGGTAGAGCTAATTTATAAGCCAACACCCAATACTCACCTTTACTATCAAATAAGGACTGTAATATATTAGAACTGGCTTCAAAATTTCGTCCAACGCAATGGAAGGTCTTCCGAATAACACAGTTTTGAAGCTTTAATAAACCCAATCTCCACTAGAAACTCACGCGTTGTCTGTTTCTTCACTAACCACGACAGAAACACAACAAAACTTCATTCTACATTCTAGTCATAAAACACGGGCCGTAGCTATATTGTCTTTCAACAACAATTTGAAAGAAAATTGCTGTCGATCTCACCCCCCCGCGTCTTCGCTGCCTGTACTACGGTCCCAAGGAGGGGCCTAATTGAAAGTTGAGGCGGATTATACCATACAAACAACGCTTCGAATGGAGTACATCGCAGACCCGTGTGGAAGTTTGTGTTTATACCACCATTCTCAGCAGGTAGCCTTGGTTTTTCCACTGCTTAGGCCTTCGTGTAGTCATACATCGAAGGTATTTCCAGACACCTATGACTCTCTCAGTTTGTCCATCACTCTGAGATGAGAGGCCGAGACTATAGTGTAATTGTGTACCCATTAGTTTGAACATTTCCTGCCACAACTTACTCAAAATACCTTGTCTCTGTCAGACACAATACTGTCGGGATACCATGTAACCAATGAATATGTCTCCAATAACAACTCAAGCTACGTCAGAGCAGTATACGGATGAGACCTAGCGATAAAATGGCATACTTGGTAAACCGACTCCACTCCATACACGCTTTTTAGCTTTCGACTTCGGCAAACCTTTATAACAAGTCCATGCTAAATTACTCCACGCTTGATTCGTATTGGGCAATGGCTGAATTAAACCGGGATAGCTTCCTTGTTGTTCTTAGTTACGATCAAAACCTCAACACTGATCTACATAGTCATTCATTCACCATAGCTTCTCATTTCTTCTTGGCCAATAGAAATATTGAGTTAACCTTTGGAAATTGCCCCAATTGCCCGATGTCCACCCAACGGAGTGTCATGAAAAGTAGAAATTAATTGTTTGTCGTAAAGGCCCTTTGGAAGAACCCACATAAACCTTGCCTTTGTTCCTTAAAACCAAACCCCATGAGATTATGCCACAACTAGGCCGTGACATCCTACTGATTCAAGGTTGCAATCTCTTAACATAAGGATCCTCCGTATACCTGTGCATAATTTCTTGTATCCACATTAGCGTAATCATACTCAAAGCCTCAGTAACCTAAAACCTGCCGAAGACTTTTCACTCTCTTGTAACCTTCGTCGCGCACATGGAAAGAGCATCTGCTACCACCTACCCTATTCTCCGCTCCTTTTTTGTATGCTACCTCATACTCAGGCCTAAAATATTTCGTTAATCCTTTTGTTGTATCTGTGTTACTCGTTGTTTCCAACAGATATTTCAAACTGTATGAGTCCCAAGTCCTTGACCACAAAGTTTTGAAGCTGTAAATAATGTCTCCATTTAATTCCCTGCGTTAAGTAGAGCCATATACTACTTACTCCTTCTCATAAATCGACTTGCCCCTATGTTTAGGAGCCAATACTTTGCCTAAAGAAAGCAATTGGCCTCCCTTGCTGTCTAGTAACAAGATCCAATACCCCCCCCATGACTAGGCATCAGTCTCTACCAACAAACTCTTGAGTATAGTCAGGAAGGCCATACAGGTGTAGTCGTCCTCCTATTTAAGAGCTTCAAAGGCAGTTTCGGCATCCACACTCCATTTGGAAAAGCTTCATTTTTTAACAAACAGTGAGTGGCCTGCCTGATGGTCCCATAATTTTGCACATACTTCCGATAGTAACCTGTTAGCCCAAGAAATCCTCTAGAGCCCGTAAGGTCTTAGGTCTAGGCCATCTATCATAGCCTCGAATCTATGAGGATCGGTACCACTCCCTTCCCCTTAGTAGAACCATGGGCCTCAGTACTCCACTTGAGCTTGCCCAAAAGACCATGTGACTTCTTTGCAAACACACATAAGCCTCAAAGTTTTCAAATACCACCTGCTGCTATGCTGTAAATGCTCCTACCGTATTTCGTCTATAATTAATTATCATCGAAAAAGACTAGAACAAACCTCCGAGAAACGATCTAAAAATCTGTTCATTTAATTTTGAAATGTTTTGGAGCATTGGGTAAGTTCCCGAAAGGCATTACCAAACTTCATAATGGCCGATGTGGTCCGAAATGCCGTTCTTGATGCACATGTTCTCATCTTCATCCCATAATTTGATTGAACTCAGCCCTCAAATCTACCTTAAAAAAAGATTGACGCCCATGTTAGTTTCATCCAACAAATCCTCGCCTATAGGTAAATGGCATACTGTTCTTTAATTGTCAAGTCATTCAATCCTCTATAACGCCAAAACCCTCCATGTCCTCCTTTTTCTTTACTAAACAAATGCTGGTGAAGAATAGGCGATTGACTACCTGTATGATTCCACTACTAGGCATCTCTTCACCTGCTTCTTCCGTCCAACTCATTCTTTTTGATGGAAATTTATGATCTATAGGTCTCAGACACTAACCGGCATAGCTCCCGGCTTAGAGAGGGTTAATCGCAATGGTCCAAACAGTCTTTGCCGGTGGCATTGACTTCGTCTGCGAAAATATCAGCATATTTAACCAACACTTTTGAAGTCCATCATCGTTAACCATTCCCTCACTGTTTGTCATCATGTATCATATAAAAAATGAGCAACTATAGCATGATCCTTCTTCAACATCTTTTTCCATTGATCCACTAGAATAGCATACTCAACACTTCCCTCACCCTGCAATTCCCTTCCCTTCCCTCCCGCAGCACTAATTTAATTAGCTTGTCCTCATCAGTAACACCTTTCTGTTTCATGATCAACCTTAGTCCGTATTATGTTTCTTCATCCAATCATTTCCTAACACCATTCAACAACCAACCAACCCAAGAATAATGAGCAAACTCTATGAAAATTCTAATCCTGCATTTTCCACGAAAATCCGTTTACAATGAGAGTTGCACATTCGTAATACCATCTGCCACTTGTCACTCGTACAGGAGAACACACGGATGAGGTTGGTAGCCTGATGCGGCTACGGTAATGCTTATCAATGAAGCTTGAGTGCTTCCCGACTCAATTAAATTGCCAGTTGTCGCTCTTTCAAACAGTCCCCCCCCCCGACAGAATTGTATTCTCTCCTTTGTTATATGACCAGTTAATGCATTAAGACACAAGCTTTTGTTGGTAACCTCGTGTTCGACTACTCCTTCAATGGTTTTCTCCCTCCATGTTCCTCCAATACTGACATCCCTGATCAACTTCCCTTTCCTTCTCACGAATCCAGTTAAAATATATTCTACTGTCTCGTTTTGCATTATGTTCCGCCCATATTTCTCCATCCACAGTCCACAACGGAAACACAAGTGATTCTCTTCCCTAAACTCCGTAACTTCCATGAGTAAGTCGGTAATGCCCGCCCATTCCTGTTTTTTGTTTTTGTTAACCATCGCATTAGATGCTTTTCCTACGTCCTGCACAGCTGCCGGCAACAACTCGGTTCACTGTTCTATTCCTTCCTCCTTCGTGCAGCTTCATCCCACTTCCTTCTCCTCCTCACTTTCTCTAACCGCTTCTTTCAACGTCCTCGGTTGAACATTTTAAAACCTCAAATCTAATTTCCTCCTTCAAAGCTCCAATAAAACTAGGTAAGAAAGGCTTCGTTCAAAGCCGAATATTCGTATAAGCATTTGAGCTTTAAGATCTTCAAATTCTCTAAAAAAAAAAAACTCATCATCAATACCGTTTGGTTTGTAGCTTGTTAATTCTTCCACCACATCACTTACTACAATTTCTCCAAACCTGCTGATTAAATTCTCTTTAACTCGATCCAGTGGGGTTCCGGTATTCCCTCCGCTTAACCAACTATAAAACAACAAACACCATCGCTGATACCATACTTCAGCAACATCGTCACGTATCAGCAGCCATTTCTACCCCTCGTTCATTACCTACCTTGTATTGTGTAAAAAATCTCACAACTTTCGAATCCACACACCTTCGGCTCCTGACCTGCTAAACTAGGTAACTCCCACCTCGGTAAAACGTCATTGCATTCTGCTTAACTCTATTGGCGATATCCCATTCGGAATAGGTAAGTAATCCTGCTCCCACATTCGGAATCCACTGGAGCTTCTTTCCATTCCAACACTTCCCTAATCCTCTCCAAAATTAAATCTAAATGCTCCTTGAATTCCAGATTGGAGCATTGCGTACCTTCCTCTAATGCGAATTCTCAGATTCGGGAGAGCATTTCACATTTCATCGTTCCCTTGGCATCTTACCTCTGTAATCTTCAAGTGTGCCCTCAGCCATAAACATGTTTGAAGGCTCTGATAACCAATGTTTTGATCTTCCTAAGATCACAAGCTCAATCTACCAACAAAATAAAAAAAATACAGAAAGAAAACCAACTGTAGAATTTATTGATATCGAAGTCCTTTATTACAACTACTGATACTAACAACTATGGAACCTACTGCTACGCCATTGATGATCTGCAAGAAAAAGAAGAAGAAGAAGAAGAAGACTGAGAAGAGAAGAATCTGGATCGAAGAAGAGAGAAGGAAGCAGAGAAGAGAATTGGTGTGACTCTTATTTTTCAGTTATTCCTCTCTCTCTTCCAGCAAGACTACTTATAACAACCTCCACCAACAACCTGTACCCACGTGTCATAATCCTCACCCTCAACTTTCATTAATCAACTTCCAATCTCATCCGTTCAGTTATATTTCTGTTAACCTTCCCATTTCCTGTTATTGCCAGATTCAAGGATCACATCCCTCCCCTGCACCCATACGTGTTTTAATACCTTTAATTAAAACTTTCATTCATAACAAACACCATTCACACATGCCCTTGACAGTGAGCACCAAATTTCTTACTCATTTTTACGAAGAATTCTGGTTGGACCCAAAATGTAACTTCCGGTTCTGTGTTCTTTCTCTCACACCCACTCATTGGTGGACGTCTTACTAGGCACATTGTAATCCTGCCCCTCTAGAAATCATTGTATGCATGCTTCATTTATTCTTTTATTCTTTTGCCCCACGTGCGCTCTACTCACATGTTTATTTTTTTGAATTTGACACCTCCTATTAACTAGGTCTTCTGACTCATCGTGTACCTTAGACCCGGTCTTTCCCTTCCCCAAAAAACTGATTTTCCTCCCGTGTCTCCTCTTCATTCTAAATCAGTCCTCTGCATTTGTTGTTGATCTAGTTCATCATTTTTTTGGTCCACAGGTTTAAAGGAGAAATCCAAAACACTCATATCCAAGTGCTGGATACTGGTGCATCTTTTGGAACACAATCGATGAGGGAATAACCACGAAGGTTAAGTGCCGCTTCTTTCTTTGGTCCCACCTCCATTCACAGATTCTAGTGTATTCTCCTGCCATATCACATTGTTGGAAATCAAAGAAAATTGATGGTCGGAAAGCTACAAAACTAACCCGTCACGAACTTCCCCGTTGGCATGTTCGCACCTGCAACAACAGTCGGATTTCAGACTTTTCCCTGTCGAAATGCCCCAACCCATCTTCTCAGGATATCTTTGCGTTGTAGATTCTGCTGTCTCCGGTGGCTTATGAGATGTTGCCTTCACCATATGAACTGCGGTTTTCCCAAACTGCTACTATGAGATAACCTGCAAAGACATTAAAATTTAATTTACGCAAAGTAAATGGCATTGTGGTCCCTAAGCTTCCATCTTCCGACTTCCTTCCTTTAACTTCTGAGGCCTGATACAGTAAATAACAGATCCAAGATCTGACTTTCCAGCTGATTGTCATGCTTCGAAGCACGCTGTTCCTCGATTCCGTCCAGTCAAACCAAGTTTCTGAAGGAGTAACATATTTGTGATATTGTATGACTTCTACTCAGCTCTAAGATAGATCTTGTTGTCCATTATCTTAAGCAAGCAAGGGGTGATTGGAGAAAAGACACAGTTACGAAGGTTTCCGGCTGAAAGACTTATCTTCTTCTATTTCTTATTCTTTTTCTTCTTCTCATTTGTATTAACCTTGATAAACTTAGAGAAGATTGAATGATTTAGAAGAATAACCAATCATAGGTTGAACGGTGAACATGCACAATCTCAGCATACCTCATGCAATGCTCTATGAATTAGTCATAGAGGGTAGTGAGATTTCCAACGTTTATTTGTCTTCAATAGTTCAATTATATATCCCGGAAATTAAAGAAACAATGTCAAAACTATCTCAGAACCACAAACTGTTGTTTTATAAATATTTTCTGGTGGACTACCAGAAGCATTTGAGCAAAAGAAAATCATCACCCCAGTACCCCAAATTTTAGCATGAGACTGCACATGCATAAACTACCACAAACACCTCCAACTATTGGTCATAAGTATCTCCATACTAAATAAGATCTGATCACAGATGATAAACCCCAATGGTCAGTTGCTTAACTAGCTAGTACTTTGAAGAACACCAGTGTTCCAAAGCTTTTAAAAACATGGAAAAAGATAAGTCAAGATTTAAAACATCTAACATGAAAGATGGGAGAACGAAATCAAATGAATGTTAAACTTAGTCAATAGATAGCAATCACATTTAACATCATTGTAGAAACCCACAAATAAAAGAACGAACAAAAAGAGCAAAGGAAACTCAATATACCACTTGACAAGAGAGAGGACTATATAATTGGAAAGGTTTTAACATATCATTTTGTATTTTCCCACCACAGTTAGACACTATTGTAAAGGTTTTTTACTCTAAGTTACTTCTTTAAGGTACCAGTAAAAGAAAAGTTACTTCTGTAAAATACCAATCAGATAAATGATACCTCTTCAACGGTGCAAAAAGAAACCAAGTCCTATGTTAAGTATTAACCCAGCTGTTCATCTCCTAGACATATACATGTCCAATGGGTAGAACATAGATGTGGATATATCATTTGGAACATTCAAATACACATCAGAGCTGCATCAAATCGATCATAACAGTTTAAAATAGGTGGAAACTCACGTCCACGTACCACGAGTAGGACGGTAGAAATAACTAAAAGGAAACCCAGGGAAAAGTATGTTCCAAGTGTCGACATAACTCACATTGAAGTTTTTGGTCGAGAATGGTAAATAATATATATCATAAAATTGTGAAGCAGCTTAGTACGATGGCGAAACTGGTGAAACAATTGAAACCAGACCTTCTTGCAATATTTTCCATTATGCCCATAATGACCGCAGATAAAGCATCGACGTTTCTTCTTTTCAAGAGGACTACAACCTGCTCCTCCATGATTTTCTTCACCACATATTTGACATGCTTCCCATATGCTCCCTTTGAAGTTAAAATATCTTGGGGGCCTCTACAAAAATTGGTAATGATATGCTATCACAGTTGTTGTTTTTTTTTTGTTTTTTTTGTTTTTTTTTTTTTTTTTGTTTTTTTTGATAGCTGTGAGAACCTCCCCTATTTAAATATACATCCCCCTGAATTTTAGTCACACGCCGCCAAAGTCTCCTGCATACAGCCACACTTCCCTTTTGTTCAAATAATTCAGTCTCCAACACCATCAGTTGTTTCGCATTTGGTTCAGCATGCACCTGCAAGGCACTCTCCTTAATAAACCTCTAAATCAATTGCCAAGGCTCGATAAATTCAATTTTATTAGGAGCTTTATGCTTCCAAGTTCTTCACTCAATGCACAAACAGCACAAACAGAAGAAACGTCGCCAATATACATAAAGGATTAAAAAAAAGAAAAGAAAGAGAGCGTTTAACTTCAAAACTTTCCATTAAACTTTCACAACATCATTAAGTTGCAACACATGATGAAATAAAGGCTAAGTAAGGGGTAGGACTTTAGAAACATGATAAGGTTTAGACAATCCTATTAGAATAAGAATAGGTTTTATACAATCCTAATTCAAATAGGAAATAGGATAGGAATCCAATAGAAATAGTAAATAGTATCCTACTTGGTAAAGGATTGTATTCTAGTGTCTACAAATAGGGTCGCAATGTAATAATGTAGACACGACAACAATTCAATCATATTCTTTTCCTATATTTTTCACATGGTATCAAGCTTCTATGATCTTGGTAGAAAATCAAAGAGATTCCGTTGTCTACAGGAGGCTATTACTCATATATGCCTCCCGTCTGCCCAACGATTATGTAAGCAAAAGTTTGTGTATCTTTTCGGTGACTATTTTCTCATATTTGATTTATGTAAGCATCGCCATAATTCATGTTACTACTTTCTTATATCTAACTTGTAGCACCATGCAATCTTTCAGGTGACTGCTTTTTCATATTTAATTTGTGTAACACTGTGCCATCATTTCAGTGAGTACTTTTTCATATGTAATTCGTGTAGCACTGTGTCATCCTTCTGGTGACTACCTTTTTTTGCATATCTCATTTGCATAGAAGCGTGCATCTCTCCGAACTACTTTTCGTATTTAATTTGTGTAGTACCATGGATTTTTCTGAACTACTTTCTTATATCTTAGTTGCATAGCACCGTGTTCCTTTTTCAGTACCTCTCAAAAATTTTTTTTGTTACTAGTTCCGTTCATCTTTCCAATGCTCCTCAAATCAAAATTTGTCAAGATTGTGCATCATTCCGCCCCTATCCCAATAAGGTTCTTTTTTTAATAGGTCATGTCATCATTTCCTACCCTAACCCCATATTATTTCTCTTTTTCATTATGATCATCCATCATCCTCCTTTCCATATACTTCTATTCTCTGAGTTAGGTCATAGCCATCTTCAGACCCTAAACCCATATAATTATATTTCTAAACTGTGACCACTTTCAACCATCAAATCTAATACTCCTACGTATGAGCATGTTCCAGCCAATTTTTCGGTGACTTATTTAATATCGACTCATCTATTGATTCCAACACAATTCATATACTTTATATTAGATTGTGAGCACCTTGTTGACCCCACCCCCCCGGGGGGGGGGGGGGGTCTGAAACACTCTTTGCAAGTTTGGTTTGGGAAGTTTACTGTGTAATTTAATCACTGTGTGTTTTATTGGCATTATGCATCAAATTTAGTATTTCGTGAGAAGATTAAGCAAATTGAGAGTGACGGACATCAAATCAAATATTTAATGAGAAGACTTGACTGTCAATTTTGTGAAGACTGGCAGATATCTCACCAAGCCCCTCATCGGTCCTCACATTAATTACATTTGTAACAAGCTAGGTACATGAATTGTATGCACTAGCTTGAGGGGGAGTGTTAGAACATGAATAGGTTTATATAATCCTATTAGAATAGGAATAGGTTTATACAACCGTATTTAGAATAGGAATATGAATACATATAGAAATAGGACCAGTAAATAGTATCCTACTTGGTAAAGGATTGTATTCTAGTGTCTATAAATAGGGTCTCAATGTAATAGTGTAGACACGACAACAATTCAATAGTATTCTTTTCCAATATTTCTCACATGAACAATAATTGGCACCAAAACTATATTTCTTCCGTTACAATCCAGTACTATAAAATTACAAAAAGGTGTGAATAAATAAAATATGAGGCTGACTATCTTTCAATTGTTGTACCTGACTGTAAATAACAGCAGCAACATGAATTTATGTTCCATCGACTCGGATACGGGTATAAGTTTAAGTGTACTGCAAGAAATCCACACAAACACACACCCATGCCGGAAGAAGCTCCCAAAAAATATCTAAGTCTAGACAAAAGCATGTAGCTACCTAGGCCTCGTAAAATGTGCCCAGGAACTTTTTTTTTTGGTACTCAAAAATATTGGATTGATTTTTGTAATTATGTTCAGAAATAAAATTTCTTGAGGCAGCTAGCTGACTTAGAGGAGATACAGGATCACAGAGCACTAGAGGAAGAAGAAATAACCTCTAGATTAGCACTTAACATAGAGTTTCGAAAACATAGCTAAAAGGGCAGAGAGTACATGGAGGCAGAGGTCCAGGGAAGTGTAAACAAAGCAAGGGGAAAGAAACAATGGTTTCTTTCATAAAACTGCTGATGCACAAAGGAGAATAAACACAATTGCCAAGCTGAAAGTGAGAGGGGAGATCTTGACTTGATCAGAAGAGGTGCAAGAGGAGATAGTAGATTATGAGAAGCTTCACTCAGAGTCAGAAGATTGGAAACCACAACTTTATATAAGGAATTGTCCCATAATTGAGAAGAGGAAAATAATTTATGTTGATGGCAGTCTTTGACAACAGGAATACTGGAGAGCATAAAAGCATGTGCAGGTGACAAAGCACCAGGGCAGGATGGATTCTCCGTGGCTTTTTTAATGAAATGTTGGATTAGGCGGGCAGAAAGGAAAAAATGTGAGAACAAAAAGGAAAAAAACGTGCTTTTTCCTCCCGATTTATGATCCTTCTCTCCCTCCTCTAACCACTATTATAATACCACCTTCATCTACGTGGCATCATCCTCACCAATTGCTTCCATTAAACCCTAGCCCGTTCCTTTCTAACGTTAGTTTATGTTACTTCTTCCACAATTCAGTTACTATTGTAGCCTTGTTCCGATATGAATCCCCACCTCTCCATAATTTTGCTACAACCTTATCTTTCACTTCATAACAGAACCAGTGATATAGACGGTAATACTTTTAGGGGGGGAAAACATTTTTTGATGTAGCATACATGTGGATATATAGATGAAAAGTTACCACTCTAAAAAAAGAGAACCCTAGTGATGCAAGCGAGGATAACTCACCTCAAAAAGGCAGCAATGGCTCTAATACCATGAGCACTTCAAGGAGAAGAAAACGCTTCTTGCTACTACTTGATGAATTTCCATCACATGACAATGGGTACTTATACAATAAGTCCTACGACTAAATAAGGAAAGAAATATTACATAATCAATTACCATTAATACTAAATCAATTTACTCCTACAATTATGCCAGGAAAGCAATATTAATAAACAGTAATCTTAATTTTCTTTGCCGTTTAAGAATAGGTGTACTTCACTATTTAAACACCCAAAAGGCTTAAGGCAATAATCAATCTAAGCTTTCTCTCCACATTCTTTCATGCGACTTTATTTCCCACGTGGTATTAGAGCCATACTCAATCATATGTTTGGTTTACCCAATGTTGGACCCTTATGTTAAGCCCCTATGTTATGTTGTTCATGCTCCAGATGTCCAGTCATGAGCATGTAATTCTTGGTTTATGAAAGGTTGGGTCTTATGTTATATTCCTCCAAATGTCCAGTCTTCGCACAGAAGAGTGTTAAGCATCTCAAATAGGTGGTCGTTTTGAGCAATCATCGCTTCTTGAGATAGTTTTTTTGGGGTTGAGTAGGCCCTAAATGGGTCCATTTCTTAATCCCCAACACTTTAATTTTTTTTCTTTCTTATAATACTGGACATAAATAGTACTGCTGTCTGGTCAAAAGCTGAAGTGGAACCCAAAGCTCCCCATCTGTACGGGCATTTCTTCAACATCACTATTGGACAACCAGATTTAATTGTCCGTTGAAGGCACCACCACAACATCATCACTTAGTGCTCGTGATTATAACCTTCCTCACCATTTACCCGTAGAGAGATCCATTGACAAAGAACTTTTGAAAATACCATAAGAAAATTTATACTAAAAAGTAACCACAAAACCAGTAATTATGCTTACTAAATAGTTTATGAAAGGAACAACTTAATATTTGCAGGTATTTAGGCTCAACTATTGCCAAAAGAAACAAAAGTTTGCAATTAAACACAAATTCAAAACTGGATCTCCTTTTATCATCTGTACTTAAAACTCTACTATTTGAATGACATGTTCAGTGAAGTGGCAGAGAAAAAAGAGTGTACACACTGAGAAGTAGAACTAATGACTTACAATGGCCTCTCGCTCTTCACTCCTCTTTTCTTCAGCTAGTGGCGGTTCCGACTGACTTTTAAGTTGAGCTGAAGAGCACCCCATATCTACGGACAAATCTTCACCACCTTCAGGGGAGCATGCACATTGTTCAGTGACTGTTGAAGCCATTACATCAACAATAATTTCAGCTCCATCTTTTTGTTGATTATCTTCTTTCCCACCATCAGCCTAAGAGAATTTAAAGACACTTTTTCTTCACAAGAGGAGGTTCATATTCAAAAAGAATAACAACTATGCCTATGATCGTTTTGCTTTTAAATTCAAATCTGACTCTGTCCAGAACTAATCATAGGAAGTAGCAAGAAACATTAAAAAACGAATCCGAGACAATCTCCCTTCGGTAACCTTCTTGAAGGCCCACAATAACAAATAGGACCAAAAAGGAAAGGTACAATAACACGTATCAGAAGTAGGATTAATGAGCTTACAACAACCTCTTCTTCTTCAATCCTCTCCTTCTCGAGCATTGCTGTTTTGTTCAGAGATTTAAATTGATCTCCAGATATTCTTCAACTATAGAGTCGGATATACACAGCTCGCTGACTGTTAAAAACTCCACCAAGTCACCCGCTATCCTTCTCCAGATTTTGGTTGATTATACACTTTCACACCATTAGCCTGCAAAAGTTTTAATATAAAAGATTCTCTTTAAAGCACCAAAAAATGTTATACTAAAGTAAATACTACTAAATAGTGTGCTTACAAAAAAATAAGTAGATATTTAGAAGTGTATAAACAGAGATCTTTTTCATCTCTTCCTTATCGTTCTGCTAGATTTTCTTTGCCTTTTTCATAGGTCCTTGATTGAAAAGAATTTGGAATCATAATTACTATAATTGGGAACTTAGTTCTTCTTTTCCTATTGTGAATGCCAAGATTCGACACAGATCAACTTAAGGATCAAAATCCAAGTCAAAAAACAAATCCTTTGAAGCTAGTTTGCTGCAGAACTATAATCATCTTCATAGTGATGGATTAGGCCTAAAATGGGCTTGGCCAGTCAATTAAGAAGTTCTTTGGCAAAGATCATGCCGAGAATGGGCTGTCCAAGAAGATAAATTCAAGAGACAGCTATAACTCAATTTAGCATGGTATGTGAGGGTCACCGCATTTGACCAAGTTCAAGGAAGCTCTTACAGTTGGAGGAACTAGTTAACAACTAAGTTCTCACAGATTGTGAGCGGATGAGTGTTTCTTCGCCAGATAATCCAACCACTAAAATTAAGGATTCAGTTCGCCAATCCTCCGTCCTATCAAGCCATAAAGATACTTTATACGCATTGATCCAATACCAGAAATATGGCGGAATCTAGTAGAAACCAGTCAAGCGGGAAAGGGAGCCCAGCAGCTAGCTTTAGTGTTTATAAATAGGCTAACTGTAGTAGTCATCATCATCCACATCCAACATATAAAATTTCTTGTTCTCAAAAAAGTCGAATTCTCCCTGTTCAATTTTAAAAACTCACTTTATTTACGAGTGTTTTCACATTCCTTTAATGCTTTGTTTAAGTTTTAACACCTCGTGAATTTACAAGACTTTTAGTGATACCTTGGCCTTTTTGTGTTGATTTTCCGACAGTAACACTAAGAATCAACTCAATAATAACACTAAGAACCAACTTAATGGTTCATAGAAATATCATATACTGTCGGAGAGTTGAATTTCATTACTTCCGAAATCCTGGTGATGGATGTGGAGAGATGTGTGAACAGAAAGATTATATCAAAATCCACACTTCTGCTCGTCTCAGCCTTCACATCTAGTATACACTCAAATAATATAGGCTCTTTGTCTTCCTCACTGGACGTGGAATTCAGTCAAAAACTTAGTAATAGTTAACCCACTCAGAAACAATCGGTAAAGTAGCACCTTAAGGAAAAAGATTTCTCATTGCCCTTGGGGCAGTTGGCAACGACAGTAGTACATGAACACGTCCTTGGAAAGGAAATGGCATCAAGATGCCGAAGGAGACATGTTTTTTGTTAGTAAAGGAAGAAACTGATTTTGGGGCCATTATATGGGCAGTCAAGGAGCTACGATTTTTGAATAAGAAACTTCGGCAAATGCAAAGACGAACAGGGTTTTCGTTCTCCCATTCCCTCTTCTCTTAGATAATGGGAAAAATAAGGAAGGTCCAAAAATAATCATTAGCTACTTAACCAAAAAGATATGCAGAGATCTAGATGAATTTATGTTCTCATAACGCGAGATCAACACAAATTTAAATGGACTTAATAGTTATCTCTTGGGAACACCCCAAGAATTCAATTCATGTCTGACTATTAAGAAATAAGTCATCCTTTTTGACTGTGCACAAAGCTAAAAGTCATAGGAGGCATAGTGCAAATGCCAAAATATAATGAAGATGAACCAAAAATTAATTCAACGAATTCGAAACCCAAATCTGGAAACTACCAACTGAAGGAATCTTGGATGAATTTCACTTAAAGTAAACTAGGGGTTTTCAATCAAACAAGGCCAAGATCATGCCAAAAAATGGAGCAAGTCCAAAAGTTGGCCATATACAGGAAGGAGAAACCTACAGAATATGGTTTTCTCCAAAAGACGCTCAATCCTCTATACAAACAGGAAATACTTTGGTGCATCAGAAAAACTATAAGGGATCGAAGACTACTCCTCAATTGAGTGAAACTCACCTCCACTCCTTCAAATCTCTACTATTTTTATCCTACCAGATGACCCACAGAAAAGCAAGAGGAGTAACATTCCAAGCTTTGTGCCTTCTTCTCCTAGCTGTATAACTTTTATATGTCATGACAACTATAGTCATGAAAGTTCATCCCTTTGTGCAATTGTTTAAAAGGTGGAAATTTTCAGGGGTTATTAAGATTCCCCGAATTGATGAAGTGAAGTATGTTCTCTTTGAATTTCACAAGTGGATTGGGAAAAGTCAAGCAAACAAATAGATGCAACAATTTTCATAGTTAGAATTCAAATTTGTACAATAAACTCCTGAAAACATATACTCCTTGCATGGGTAAATCAAAGCAAGGAGTCGTACCCCGTAATTTAAAATACTATAAACAATGAAAAACCGCAGTGAAACCATTGAATAACATCTTCTGTTGCTCAAGTCGTACATGTTAAGGCCAACTTTCCCTGTGAATATTTTTATGATCTCTTTCAAACAACAGCTTATAATGTCGTATATAAATCTAAACTATATCTTTAGCTAACAAAAGCAAGGGTTTCTACTTATAATTACAAATGAAAATAAAAATGGAAGAAAAACTTAAGTAAACATAAGAGACACTCCAGTCGCCTGAGTGTGGGATGGCGCTGACCGGAAGCAGAGGTGTGTTGACGGAAATGATAAATAGTGAAAGATAAAAGGCTGTTTTTGGTAAGAAGTGATCTCTAAAAGAAAGGAACTTTCTTCTCTCTCTACAATATTATCTTATTATTTCTTTTTTTTTTTTTATTTCTTAATATAAATTTTTTATTTCTTTAATAACCATCCAATATTATTTCCTTGTTATAGAAAACTTAATTTTTTAAAATTGTTTATTTAATATTAAATTATATTTTATTCTAAGTTTCTAAAAAATAACTATGAATAATTTTTAAAAAATCAACAAACACAATCACAATTTCTCTAGATCATACACTAAATTCTTCCTTTTTTGAATACTGTTAAATCTAGAAATGAACTGCCGAATTACTAAATTATTGTTGTGATTTTTAAAATTGTTATGTTATGTATTATATTATATTGTTATATTACATTTAAATTATGTTGTGTATTGTACTTTTAAATTAAATTTTGTATCGTGTCATCTAATTTTTGTGCATTCATTATAGTGAAAATTAATAATAACATCAAATTGTATCACAAAGTAATAAAAATTAAAAAAAAATAAAATATTATTAATTCGAGATGAAAGTAGTATATATTAATTAATATATTTCATAAAATGTATATTACATTTTAAAACAATTACGAATATCCGAGATTTAATTAATAGTCTTGCATACAAAAATAATATGGTAATTATAAAAATAATAGAAATAATGATATAATATTCAACAAGTGAAATAGAGACTATAAATAATAGTTTTTAAAATTTGGGGAATTACTATTCAACTCTCCATGATTGGAGAGTAGAGGGTAAAATAGAGAGTGATTGGAGAGGGCATTCTCTATTTTAGTTAGAGAATAGAGAGTAAACTAGACTAGGGTTGGAGATGGTTGAAGGAAAATGTTTTCCATGGAAAAAATTTCTTGGAAAACAAGTGGATTTCCTACTTATTTTCTCATGTTTGGTTGGTGAGTACAAAATATTTTTTAATGTTTGGTTAGTGAATATTTTTTGCTTGAGACTAAGAAAATACTCTTCAGTAAAATAATTTCGGATTCAACAATCAACTTCGATAATTGATATAGGTTCGACCCCAATATCTACACTGGACAGATCACAAGAACGCATATCCCAATCCGACCCTGAGATTTGACTCAAGATTTTTTTCAAACATTTTTGAAGAATAAAATGTTGACGGGGTCCGCTTCTGTGGGGGGGGGGGTAGGAGTGGGTAGGGGTGGATGAAAAAACTAAAGAATTTTAAAATTCGAAATACTTTTTAAAAATATTTCTTTTAAAAAAAATTATGTGGTGGGGGTAGGGGGTAGGGGGTGTGGGTGACTAAAAAGAGATTTTCTTTTAAATTTGAAATATTTGCCAAAAAAAAAAAATTATCGAGATGGGCCTGGGTGGAGTATCAGGGTGGTGGTGGCTAATAACTGGGAAAATTTTTGAAATACTTTTTAAAAAAATAATTTTTTAAAAAAATGACAGGGAGGCGTGTTGGAATGTCATGGGTGGGGGGGGAGGGGGAGGGTATTCAAGAAAAATGAAAAAATAATGAATTTGAAATACTTTGCAAAAATAGATTTTTTTTTTAAAAAAAAAATGACAGGTTGGCGGGGGGGGGGGGATGGGGTGGCCAGTTTGGGGGGGGGGGGGGGGGGAGTTGGCATAAAAAAGATTTTAAAAAGTAAATTGAAATAGTTTTAAAAAAGTATTTTTTTTTTTTTTGGGTCTTTTGTTTTCCTCGTTTTCTTTTTCGTCCCACCCTCCACACCCTCTCCCCCCACTTCTCTCCATTTGCCATCTATTTTTCCCCCTATTTTTTTTTTTTTTTCTCTGAGCTTGTTTGCGGGTCGCATCACACTCTCTTTTCACTATTACCCCTTTTCCTTTTTCTTTTAATGTGCGCCTCTCCTAGGGTCCTGGGTTGGTTCCTCCCTCCCCCTTCCCCCTGCTCCCGTTCGCGTTTTGCCCCTTTTTGCCCTTTGGCCGGGGAGTCATTATTTCTTCACTTGCAGGACAATGATGTTGATGTGGACAATATTTTCCACCTTGTGAAGTCTGAAGATTGGAATACCAGTTTTTGAAAAATGTTATACTTTTTTTTTCTGAAAAATGTTTCCCCCCATACCAAGCACACCCAAAGGGAAAAATAGTAATTTTAGTCCTTAAATTATTGTCTTACTGTGATTTCCATCTTTGTGTTTATGATTTAGAGTCCGTTTGAATTGACTTAAAAATAGTTTTTAAGTCAAAAAATAAAAAGTCAAACTCAAATGACTTTTAAGTCAAAAAATAAAAAGTGGGGTGAGACCTACTTTTGATTTTAAACTTATTCTATTTTTTTAACCTTGTCAAACACTTTCTAACTTATTTTTTGTTAGTTTAATATTTGTCAAACACTTTCAGAAGTCAAAAAACTGACTTAAAAGTAGATTTGACCAACTTTTAAGTCAATCCAAACACCCTTCTAGTATATATATTTGACCTCCAATTAATTAAATTTTGCTGCTTCACTCTCTACAGTTAATGGATGTGAAAAGATTTTGATTAGAAATTCAAAGTATTTAACAGATTATATACAAACGGAAAATTAGAGCCAAAAAAATGTAATACCATATTGTGATTTGCTAAATAGACATGTGTGTTAATTAATTATTTCAACCTTGAAGGTGAAATTTAAGCCCATAGTGAATGCACAATCATTTGTGAAGTGGATAACAAAAGATTTAGGTATTAATACCTAACAATAGATTAGATATTCACTCCTTAAAATATACATTTGAGTGTCAGTAGAAGTAAAAAAAATACTGAAAAATAAATAAATAAATATTTTACTGTCTAATAAATATCAATAATCTAACTCCTTTGTCAACATGCACCTACTTGTTGACGGAGGGGTATTTCTATAAATTTCATCTAAATGGAATGATGTAATTGGCTAAAGTGAATCTTCATACAACTCCATTGTGCACCTTCACTAAAAAGGTGGCTCTGCAACCTTTACGTAAACATATGGTATAAAAATGATCTATCTCGAATTTTCACTAAATGTTGCTTCTAGATAATAATTTTTTATTTTATTTTAAGGGAAAAGGGCTTGTATTGTGAACTTTGTTACGGTAAAAAAGTTGGAGTAAAATTATTTTTATTTTCTAACAAATGGAGTATGTATTAAATATTCCTAATACTGATTATGCATACATGTGTTTAGCTTAGCATGTGTACAATGTGAATGAAAATACGAATGAAATGAGAATTGTAAAAATGTGGGGAGACTCAATTTGGGAAGGGGGCGTGCGGGGGGGGGCGGATGAAGTTCATTATAAAGATATTGGTAAAGAAGGGATAATGTAGCAAGTACTCCCCTCACCTATTTTTCAAAATCTCAAGACACACTTATACTATAATAAGGTCTACTTACAAAACACCTAACTTAATTTTATTAAAATTTTCTACACCCCTTTTCGGCCTACGTGGCACTATCTTGTGGGCTTAATGATGGTTGAGTTTATTTCAAGCTAGTGTCATGTAGGCCGAAAAGGGGTAGAAAATTACTTATAAAATAAGTCCAGGAGGGGTAGTAGGACCTTAGTATAGTATAAGTGTGTCTCTGGGATTTCAGGCATAGGTTGAGGGGGTACTTGTGCATTTTCCCGTAAAAGAAAGGAAAGGGTTGTCCTTGCATTAGGAAGCACTTTCGTTAGCTCTTAAAGATTTAAGTAGAAGGTGTCCCCTCGCGTCGTCGTCCTCGCTCGGCTTTGACTTTGGCAAATGATTTGATGGATAATTTTTTTAGGCAAACACTATTTAATCAATCTCAGAAATTGGTTTTTCTTCTTCTTAAAATTCATTCAGAACATTAATTAATTAATAAATGAAATTGATTTTGTGTAACGAAATTATTTGAGAATTTGTACAACAGCGAAATCGCTTAGAAGAGATATATTTCTTCCAAACAAATACTTCTTTTTCTAAAAGACACAAACGTTCCGAACAAACATGTCTTGTCTGAATAAGTTCGTTCACACTTATTGTTGGCTAAAATAGAGAGACTTCTCTCATTTTCGAATAATGACCCAGAAAATGTTTTTCCAAAAATTAATTTTGAAAAAAAAAATTGACCAGGTCACGAGGGGGAAAGGGTGTTAGAATAAAGATGAATTTTTTAAAAATTTAAAATATTCTTCAAAAGTAATTTTTTTTTTAAAAAAAAAAAAAAAACTGGGTAGGGGGTAGTGGTGGGAGTGGCTTAAAAATGAAAAAAAATAGATTTGAAATATTTTCCAAAAAACAGTTATTTTTTTTTTGAAAAAATTAGCGGGAATGGCTTGGGTGGGGCTGGGGTTGGGGATTAGGGGTAGGGGGTAACGTAAAAATGAAATATTTTTTCAAAAATAATATTTCTTTTAAAAGAATTTGACAGCTGACCTAGGTGGGTGAATTTCCTCGGCCTCCAAGACCTCGTTGATTTCCTCCTCACCCTCTTTGTGGACATCCCCTGCCATTACTACCATTGCCCACTGGTACCACTATTCTGGTTTTTTGCTGCACATGGTCAAACTTGCACATATGTGGACAATCTCTCCTCATATGCCCACGTTATCCACAATTGTAAGACTTGCGGTCAAAATATTACCTGCCGCCAGACAAAGCTGTGACTCCTGGACTATCCTGAAAGAAATTCTGCTGTGGAGTTCCTGAGTAACCACCTGTAGAAGCAGGCAGGGCTAACTGAATTCGATGGGCTACAATTATCAGCCCTATCTTGAACCTCTAGAGTAGGAACCATGGAAGTTGCATGTGCTCTTAAGCTTCTTAGCAAAAGCCATGGTCTGCCCTTCACATCGAACTCATTCCACCTTTTTACAAAGTCTGTCGCCTCATTAAAGATTTTATATACAGGGGCATGTGAACATACAATGCATGTAACTTGGGGTTAAATCCCTTGATGAATAGACGAATCCTCTCCTCCTTTGTAGTCAACAACTAGTTATCATATCAGGACAATGCATGGAACTTCTCATCATAAGAAGCTACACTCATACCACCCTATTCCAAAGCCATAAATGTAACACTCCGAAGGTCAAGACGTGTTCTACAGCCTAACATAGGTGTCAAAGGGTTTAGAAATTGTTTTAAGGTCAAATATACTGTATATACGACATTTAACAAGTCTAGAAATCAAAACGTCAACAAATGTCCATGACGTCCGGAAAACTAGTTCAATGAGGTACTAGTGTGCCTTAGCCTATTTGACTAAGTTTTAGGAGTCAGAAAATGATGAATTTTGGTGGAAGGGTGTCTAACACATATTAAAGTTAGTTCATAGTCCAAACTTCTGGGTACGACTCCCCAAGGACAAACCAAGGGCCCCTTGAGGAGCACCCTTGCAATTAGTGGCAAAAGTTGCCAAGAGGCAGTGTCCACAAACGGAACCAATCGACGACTCGTGGTCCAATCGACGGGGCGTAAATGGCCTCCATTAATGGAAACTTAAATGAATTTGGCCTATGGGTCATTTTGCACAGTCTCAATCATAAACGACGGACCAACAGGACGATTGGTCCCTTGGCGTCTTTTGACAAACGGACCGTCTGTCGTGGTGTCGTCTGTGAGGAAACTGGTTTGCTGCTCATTTTTAGTTTAGTTAAATTAATTAATTAGGTGGTTATTTAATTATATAAGGGTAAGGGAGGTCTATTTAATGTTAATTAAAACCTATATAAAGACCCTAACCTAATTAAACTAACCTAACCCTAAATTTCCCAAACCTAAATCCTCCCTTCATTCTCTCTTTCTTTCTCTCTCCTCTCCAAGAAACCCATTGAAAATCAAGCGAGGATGGTTCTATGGCTCAAAACTAAAAACTTTGCGCCCATCTCAATATTCTCAACTAACAAGTCAGTGATTCGTTTCGCCTTTCAAACTCTTTTCCCCCCAAAGGGTTTCATTAAATTGATTTCCAAAGATGAGTTTCATGTGGGTCTTTTCCAATCTCAAAATTGTTCTTTCAATTTTATTTGTCTATGATTTCATTTGGATATTTATGAATAATTATGTATTATAACTCAATATGTTATTTCTTGATGTGATTGGTCCAGTTGTAGAAGATGACCTTTCCTTCCCTTAACCTAGGTTGTGATCTTGATTGAACTATCTAGTAGTGATTGTATTGTCTTGGTTGATGTGTCATTACTGTCCTATAGTTTATGTTCCAATTTAATTAATAAGATGAGATTAATTGTAAGTGGCCTACCATCCTATTTTCTTGAGGAAGGACCTAGATTGTGGAAGTAGGTACGAACTTTGCATAAGTCCTTATCCAGGCTATGACCCTGCGTGCTGCCCGGTGTTTTGTGTCCTGACTTCCTTTGCGCCTTGTTTTCTTCTTTGCTTCATCCTTGTGTTCTTTCTTCACACCTCCCTTTTTTTTTGTTTTTGCTTTCCCGGGTTTTTCCACTGGCTCCCGCCCTCCCTCACATTCTGCCTTTGCCTGTGTTTCTTAGAGTACCATTGTCGTCGCTCTCTGTTTTGCGTGCACGTCTCCTTTTCTTTCACATTGAAATTCCTTCCCCTTTGCGGAATTTCTCTATACTCTTTATTTATCTTTCCTGAATTCGCGTTTTCAGTGTTTTTTACTTTTCCTTCTCCAGAACGAGCCGGGCTTCTCCTCGCTTGATTTCTGCTTTGTTATTTCGTTCCTGTGGTAGGTTGCGGTCCGACTAAAGTATCGCCGTTGTTCTGTGTGCGCGATGCGATTGAGTGGTTGGAGGTGTTTGAGTGGTTTCTAAGGCTTCGGGTGACGGTACGTGTCTGTCTGTCTGTCTTGCTCTCCCGTGGGTTCTGCCGTCCCTCTCTGTCTTCCTCTAGCCTCATCCTGCTGTTGCATTTTGCCTAATCTCATACGTGAGGGTTGTAATGAAGGTGTTCTCATTGCAATTCTTATTGAGCTTTAGGCTGATGCTTATGATGTATATCCGGTGATGTACCCTCTGACCTCCCTTTTCATCTCTTCTTCCGTCCCCTTTCTTCCTCCCCTTTCCCCCGCCTTTTCCTCTCTCTTCTCCCCACGCTTGAACTAGAGTGAGGATTGTCCTTCCTACATATTTAATGTATATCACTATGTACTCTTCTATGTTTGATCCTAAATTCATGTTATGCATACGCTTGGTCTCCCCTATAGGTTTCGTCTTTTATTCTTTGCACACTCTTTTGTTCTGGCCGTCCCGGAGTCTATCCTTCTCGTCTCGTGTTCTGCCCTCTTTACTTTTACTATTCTCCTGTGTTATTTAATCCTCCTCCAGCGTTGTACCGGTACTGACTTCGCGTTAGCGGCGGGTGGGTCCGGTTAATTCGTCTTGTTTTGCTTTCGATGGTCCCTTTGGGCGGGCCCGCATCTCTTTCTCCCTTAGTATGTATTATCTGCTCCTTGATTTCCCGGGTTGGGGTGGTATACCTACTTTAACGCGATGGTTCGAATACCTGTGCAGCCTCGTGTATTCCCAAGCGCTTGCCGCCTTCCGTCCCTTTCCGTATCCCTCTAGCCTCTCTTTACTTTCAGCTCGGCTTTGTTAATTTGCAATTAGCTTCATTGGTCTGCTATTCTTTGAGATGTTTTCTTCTTTTGCCTGCTGGTAGGCGATCATCGGTACTCCGCGCCCTTCGCGTGGTTCGTCGTGGTCTGTCGACGTATGGCGAGACTGGGATTGTTCGGTGGTTTGCTGGTTATAGTTTCTTCTTCGTGCGTTCTCCTCTGCGGGTATTCGGAGATGGTCGTGTCTTGATGTCCTGTGTTCCGTGTCGTGTCTCTTTCAGGTTCTTCTAGCCTCTTTCCCACTAACTAGTGTTCGTTCGTCTTCCGTTTCTGATGGATTACTTTTCATCACTTATTAAGTTATGTGTTGATCCTATTGCTAAATAGGCTTGCTCTTTACCTATTACTTGACAGTTCTCTTTACCTTTTTCCCCTCTTCATCGAGCGCTTGTACTATTGTTTCTTGTTCCTCTCTGATTTAGTAAAAAGGTGATGGAGCTTTGCTTAGTCACTGCACTATTCGAGCTTAATGAGGGTTCATTGTGTAATGAATGGTCCTTTGCCTTTGTTTTTTGTTTTAATTACCTCTTATTCATGCTATGTATGTAAAAGGAGATAAATAATAACGTGATGAATAGTGTTGTCTTGACTAGTTTTTGCAAATAATGTGGATAGCATGTTGGCTTGATTAGAGTTTATATTGTTGGTCTTGTGATTTACATTCTCTTGACTTATGAATATGTCTTATTGATTGGGATGGTCTTCTTATTGGGGTGTGACTAAGACTTCAAAGTAATTACATACTTTAAATTAATGTCCCTCTTTAAGCTATTTTTAATGATGTGGTGTGCAAAATTGTCTCATCGTTTGTACAAGTGGATTACTAACCCATTTCCCCTCCTTTCCTTTTCTTCTCCGCTTCCTTCCTACTCTCCCATCTCTGATCCCTTTCCCCCTCCTTTCTTGTTTCCTCCGTCTTGTTCCCTTCTTTTTTTCTCAGCTCCCTTTGTATTCCTTTCCTCTATTCCGTCTCCCTTCTTCCGGCTGCATGTTTTGTTCTAGTGAGGTATTGGTTTGTCTCTCTATCTTTCCAGTTTCCTTCTTTCCTCTAGGTTCGCCCGTGGCTGCACCTCTTGGCTATTCTGTGGTTTTAGTCCTTAAAGACATACTTCATTTTGTGTACTAAATATTGTATATCCTTATGTTCAGCTCCTATTGTACCCTTTTTTTCTTGTGTCTCTCCCCATTGTGTTTATGCCCTCTTGTTTACATTGGTTATGATACGCTACAACATCCGGTTTTAAGATATGTGTTATCTTCTATACTATATATATAGATTTGTTGTGTTTGTTTTTATTTTTGTTGTTGTTTTTTTTTTTTTTTCTTTTTTTTTTGCCTTGTTTTGTTTTGTTTTTTTTTTTTTTTTTTTTTCTTGTTTTCCTCACCTTCGCCCCCTCCTTCTGTTTCCTCTCCTCCTCTTTTCTTTTCCCCGTCTCTGGCTTCCCTGCTGACGTCTTTTGCTCCCTTTCTCTTTCCTTTTTTCCCCCTCCCTCTATCTCCCTCCCCGTTTAATTTTTTCCTCAAATTTTAACCTATGAATGTAATGATTATCTAATAGGCGTAGTCTTATCCTCATAGAGGATGAGATACCCGGTTACTTATAGGGGGTGCTCGCCCGTATTTTGGACAATAAACGTCATCCTTCTTTCGATCACCATAAAGTTTATGGATCATACTTCTTTAGAAACAAAGCATGAAACAGCATCCAAGTGAGTTTGGGAAAACTACCTAATCTTCAATACATATAGTCCCGTCCACCACTTTCTTGCCTCAGTTCTTGAAGCATGAAGGATCAAACTCCTACCCATGTTAGTTGCACAAGCCTACCTTGTGAAGCCTCTCATAAATCCCAAATGAAACTCATAGATCCCCATCTCTCAGAATCATAAACACATGCGTATCCAACTTGTCCAACTCTTAATTCAACATCTCATTCCACGTTCCCCTCATCCATAGTACCCAACATTTTCCCTCTCTCCTCCGTTCCTCCTTACATGCCATTCCACTCGTTTTCCTCTTGTTTTCTTCCCGACTCTTTTGTCGGTTTTTTTCTCTTTTCTTCATCTTTAAATGTGGAAGGACTCACGGGCCGACAAACATTTTAGAAATTTCATGCTTATTTTGAGACTAACCCTATGTCTAAAGGAGAAATGGCTGATATTCCCAGTCGGGTGTCAATCTCCCATGTCCCACACCCTCTTGTCTTCTAT
Organism: Solanum habrochaites; assembly: GCA_027704765.1. NCBI lineage: Eukaryota > Viridiplantae > Streptophyta > Magnoliopsida > Solanales > Solanaceae > Solanum > Solanum habrochaites. The sequence goes on along the minus strand of JAKWJA010002489.1, from coordinate 53,881,544 downwards.
CTCCACATTGCTCTTCTCTCACCTCTACTTGGGTTCAGAGGTGAGCGGCGTTTCTAACCGTCTAAGAATAGGGCAGGGGGGCTCCTGGTTGCCTTTTTACCCCTGTCCGTTCCTTCTCTTCGCCGCGCCGTGTGGGCGCGGCTTTCCATCTACCACAACTTTGTTGTGGGCTCCCTTTGCCAGCCGATTTATATCGTGTGTTTAAAACCTATCATCGTACCTACTATTAAAGAATTATATTCCCCATTTCTTTCACCTCACACTGGCCACTTTTTCACTAGCCTTCCTCTCCTTCCCGTTCTCCTCCGTCCCTCTCTCTTGTTTCCTCCCATAATCATTCTGCTCATCCTTTCCTGCCCATATAGATGCTCGTCCCCATTCCATAATACTCTACAAGACTCATCTTGGTACAATGAGATACGAACCTAGGGGTTTATACCAACTTTCACTACAACTTTCATCACCCACCTTGATCACCTTAATTGACACCAATGACCCCCTGCCCGGCTCCTCCATCTTTTTGTCTCCCTGAATCCCCCTTTCCTCTCCCTCCCTCCAACTCCCCTTCTCCCCCTTAAATAAACTAAAAAACATTAAAGATATAGAAGCATGTTTAATTGACGAATTAAAATGAGAAGTTGTTTAATGAACTCTAACTCAACTTCCTACCTCTCAACAAACACATGCAACAGGATTCGTGCCCCTAGAACTAAAAGTCCACGTATCACACCTCTAATTGATCAACAAGTCTAAGGAAAAAGAAGGGTGCAACCCTCAAACCAAACATAAGAAAATGTATAAAGAAAATAAGAGCCCGAGTCCAAAGATTGGACTAAAATACGGATGGATCCATAGTAGCCTAAAAGAACTGGCTCACCCTTGAATCCAGTCTCACTCAAAGAACTCCTAGCTGAGGTCTCTCATTATTAGACACCTGAAGATACTATGTACTCAACAAAGAAAGGGCAAGTGTAGTATCAGTATATGAAACCACGGTGTTACTGTACTGAACAACGGAGCTACTCTAGGTCGCTTTAACACCCAGCAAGTTTATTACCACCCAATAAAAAAACAATGTACAAACATATGCGATGACATATATTTTAAGGGAGCAATATACAATTTTCCCAATAACCATGACCAGTAATTTTAATAAGTAAAGAATCAAAAGTGTCTCTCTCATGGAACCCACACCCAAACCATTATTGTGTCTTAATGTGATCAAGACCACGAATAACCCATTAATATACATGTTTTTTGAAATGTTGACTAAGAAAACCGAAAACAAGGCCACCACCCGTCCAATAATATGTGTCAAAATTGAGCACACGCCCGATTCAAATATATGGTCGAAACTTTACACTTGATCTAGTCTGCACAACAACAACCACAATCACACCCATAATGAATAGTATTCATAGTTATACAATCAAGTAATCTGTTTATTACCTTTTATTTTGTACACCCGGGAGAGGGTACCGATCCGATAAGGGGCGCGGCCGCGGTAGGGGGGGGCCTCGATTTGAAAATGTAAAAAATGTAGATTTCTGGAAGTTGTATGGTGCCACTAATAGACCACACGGAACCAATTTCATAGGTGGTGTGTTGTTTTCCCCCCCGCTCTTCTCCCTATAGATCCCCAAAAATCCATCTCAACGGTCTTTTAACAAGACCACCTTGAAAATCCAAGACTCGTTGTAAAGCCTACATAGGTTCAAAAAAGTCTACAAACAACTGGTTTCTAGTCTATTTTTAGTGCATATAAGGTCATTTCAGGAGATTTAAGAACCAAAATGTCCAAAACGTCCGGGAAGTTGGTACAAAGGATGTTTAGTTTTTCGCTTAACTGGCCTTTTTTCCTCTTTTAGGAGTTGAAATGTACGAAAAAATTGGTGGAAAGGAAACTAATAGGCGTTTGAGTTGTTCCATGGTTGAAATGTCCGGGTACAATTCCCCAAGGACCAACTTAGGGCCCTTGAGGAAGACCCCTGCAGTTTGATGCAACACTACCTGGCAGTGTGCATCGACGGGACAGACGACGGCCCGTGTGTGGATCGACGGGGCGTCGATGCCACCATTATCCCACACTTTGGCTGGTGGAGAAGGTCCCTTCACCTGCACAGTTTCTGGAATCATCGACGGAGTGCGAAGGTGTAGGCTACGGTCCGTGTGTGGATCGACGGAGCGTCGATACCACCGTCATCCCACACTTAGAAAATTGGAGAAAAGCCTCGCCTGCACCAGCCTCTGACCGAACTTACGAATGTGCAGCACTGACCTTCGGTGGACTAATGGTCCATCGATCGAGGTTTCGTCGATGGGGTCTGCAAATTCCTGCTGTTTTTAATTAAATTCATTTAATTAATTAAGTGGTTTAGGGGTAATTGGGGATAGAGAAGACTAATTAAGGTTATTTAGTCTCAACTATTAATACCCTAACCCCCATTAAACCTAAGAAGACAACTCTCAAAATAAACTCATCTTCCTTATCTCTTATTTTCTCTCTCTACATGACTCACCATTTAAGGCTAGCAGAACTAGGGTTTGAGGGCTGGAAAAAAGGGGTGATTCCTTCATCCAAATTGTTGAAAACATTAAGTATGTGTTCGATTCACCTTTAGATCCTTTTCCTCAAAGGGTTCTTTCAAACTAGATTTTAAAAGTTTGAGTTTCATAGGAGTTCATTCATTAAACAATTGAAGAGTTATGGTTGAAGTTTGTTTTAATGAATTTCTAGGTTATATTGAGTAGATTAACATGTAATTAACTTTCATGGTCAATTGGTTTATGGTTTGGTCTAAATTGAAGAGGTAGGAATCCTTTAATCCCTAACCCTAGGTAGTGATCTTGACCTATATTATATTGTATCATTAAATTGAGTGGATTGTTGATTAATACTATCCTATCCTATGGTGTTATTATGATTAAATTAGATGAAATTATAGGCCGATAATTCTACTTTCTTGAGATGTGATTTAGGATTATGAATTGTCTAAGAATTAGCCTATGTACTTGTCTCAAGTTGTGAAATCTAAAGATGATTGTGTTATCGATAGATCAATTGGCCTTGTTAGCTTATTGGTTCTTTGTGTGATTATGTTACTCCTACTCCCCAAGTTGGGTTGAGTTATGGGTTGATGGTAAGACCTTTCGGATAGACTTTGAGGAAGGCTTGTAAGTCTTAAATTTTCTATCTTACTTCCAATATGTGGTTAATTAATTGTTAAGTCTAATATTACACTTAGAGTATGCCTTTGTACTAGGATTCTAGGGTGTATGATGTGACTTGAATGTCTTGACGATGTTTTGAGGTGTTAAGGTGTATATCTATAAAATGGTGAAAACTACAATAGGCTTAATAAGTTGAAACGCATAAGTGTTAACCTCACTTATATTAATTGTGATGAAGACTTACTATCATACAATTCTTATTGCTGCTACTCATGTATGATTAATATACATGGGAGACCCTATGGGCCCAAATTAGTTTATGGTTGATAATTAAAAGGCTTAAAGACATTTCAAAAAGGGACTTTAGCTTAGCACCCGGTGAACTAGATAGAGGAGTTCCCCATAGGAAGGTAGGAACCCATACTCTTGTATTGGAGACTATAATGCATGGAGGCATAAAGAGGGTCCCAACTAAATCTCCTACTTCTTGAAACTAATGTGGCCCCATAGGAATACTAGCTAGTGGATCCACGTACTTGCTATTTTTCATGTATTGGTACTACCTTACCTTGGCAATATCCGCTTCGTTTCGTGTAGGGTTTTGATTACACACCGGATTCCACACTAGCTCATGTGGTCTATGTCGGTTAGGGCAAGATTTTACCAAAAGGTAAAATGAATTGATGGATTTGAACCCTAACTTGGATAACATAAGGGGTCTAGCTTAGTCTAGTAGAGGTATGGGACTATACCTAAACATTGCACTAGTTAAATTTGAGGGGAGTCTTAGGAGGAGGTTCTTATATGTTTATGTTATTATAATATATGATGTATATATGGTGACCATGGCACATTGTTGATACTATATGTTGGTTAGTTCATCTAGAAATGCCTTGATTATAATGACTAAGATAATGATGAAATGCAAGCCTAAAGCCATGATATGTAAGTTGGACATTGGTTCATGTTTTCCGTGTTGAGGATACTTGATTGGTAAGGTATGGGGCTTTGATTGGTCATTGCCTGTTGATGGATAAGGATTTGTTGAGTAGTTTTCTTGCTTATAATGATATGTTTGACTATTAATTCATTCTTGTGATATTATTTCTTTATGTTAGGTTTGTAGTAAATCATGGTTTCAAGTATGTTGGGATAAGTTATTAGAACTTATTGAGATAGTAAGATGTTTTGGTTGTGGATATGATTACACTTGATTTTGGCTTAGGCCCCCTAAAGGGGTATTTGGCATTTTTGATAAAAGTCCCTTTGGCATGTTTTGCTTGTGTTATGTGGCCATAAGATCTCAACTTAAGTACTGGAAGTACTAACCCATTTTCTTCCCTTTTTCCCCAACATTTTTAGGTTCCGTCATTGAGGATTTTGGGATGGCGACATTATGAAGGCTTGGATTCTTCTTTCATCATCCAAGTAGGGTAGGGCTCAACTTTAGAGGGCAATGCCATCTTCTAGCTCTAGCTTTGGATTTTCGTTATGACTTATTGACTCTATCATTTCTTTTTTGTCTTTCCTTGTTATTTTGAAATATTGTACTCTCGTATGACTATAATGGTCTTGTTGAATTAATGTACGGTCTATGGCCCATATTGTATTCCGTGTTAGAGGTATGAGATGAGACATTATTGAGACTATTTTTATTTTCTATATATGTAATGTGCAATAAAAGTCGAAGTTTTTATGTAACCTCCTAGATAAGGTGCTATGTATACTTGATATCAATATATATATTAAATAAAGTTTCAAATTTTTCCGCATTTTTAAACCTATGAATGTAATGACATGAAACTAAGAGTCTAGTCTTAGTCCTTCAAAAGGACGACCACACCGGTTACGTCCAGGGGGTAAACCCGGATGTGACAGTCTTAACCTAAGACAGGACCTATGGACCATAGGTGGGCCATGGTACGTAATTCAGACCCCGGATCCTACTTTTTGATGACAAACAATGGACTGATAAGATGGATCATCGGTCAGTACACACATCAGGCCCGTCGATGGCCTCGATAACTTTCAAATCATGTGTTATTTGGTGTTTACCCCTATGCATCAGGCACCTAAACTACATCGCTTCCGCCAAAACTGCGTCATTTTGAGCCTAGTAACTTAATCAAACTTTCCCTTATAATTCATCAAAACTAGAGCAAAAAGAGAATAATTAGTCGACCAAGCCCTCTCCAAGAACTCAATAGGTTTTCTATAATTTCAGCCCAAATTCAAAAGATTTTCTCCGTGGAATTCTGTCACGACCCAGGGGTACCCCCTAGATGTAACATGGTGTATAGTTTTTGAAGTACTCATACACCTCTTAGCATATCATAAACATTATCATAAATAATAAGAGTAAAAGCACATTTCAAGTCATAAATTTTCATCAAAGAAAAGCAAAAGTCTAGACTCTAAGTCTCAAAATAGCCATCTATTACAATATTTGAAATGAGAAAAGGACACATCCCATATAACATAGTCTGAGAAGGAAATATTAGAAATGAACTAAAATGAGATAACATCTATCCTCGTATCATGAAGACTTGCTAACAAGCTAGGAGAATAAGCAAATCTAAGCTTATCCACATAGATGATCACCTTGAGAATCAGACTCTAAACTTGGGGAAAATGTAAGAAAAGCTGGCATTAGTACAAAAATGAACTAAGTAGGATAGCTATGCATAAAAACATTGAAAACAAGCTAAAATGGATGTTTTATTTGAATGCATGCAATTTACTAAGTTAAAATATAGTTAGTATGATAGTGGAAAAACATAATTCATAAGCATATTCATTACATAGATCATCATAACATAAGAGAAACATTTCATAAATACCCTTAATACATACTTGTGAAATGCATGAATAAGACCCCATAAATCTCACCTATGCTAAGTAAAGCTTCTTGAGTAACCATAATAAATAATTCATGTTCCACTGATGGGTATGGTCTTCTTGAATGAGCATAAGGCTTTTCAAAGTAAATTACATACTTTAAGGAGATGTCCCTTTTTAGCATAATTTTATGATGTGTGTGCATATGGTCTCATACTTAGTACAAGTGGTGTACTAACCCATTCTTTCCTTTTTCCCCTCCATTTGTAGTTCTGGTCTTGAAAGCTTTGAAGACGACTTTGAAGGAAGACTTAGAATTTTAAACTGCATCCTGTTGGGTATGTCTCACTTTCTGAGGCAATGGCCACTAAGAGCTATTGATTTGTTTTCGTCTAAGACAAATAGGTTCTATCTTTCATTTGAGTACTAAAGATTGTATAGCCTATATGTGTGTCCTATTGTATTGTTGTATGGGCTTGCCCAATTGTTATTCTCTTGTTAGATGGTTATGAGATAAGACATCCGTTTTTAAAACTATGTTATATCTTATATATATGTGCAATAAAAGTAGAAGGATAAGTAATCTTCATATGCGAAGAGTCTATGTATACTCGATATGAATATATATTGTGTGCATGGTAGAGGTCTATGTAAACATCAAGATCGATAAAGAAATTCTTAAATTTTTCCTCAAATTTTAATCCTATGAATGTAATGATGTAAGCTAAGAGGCTAGTCTTAGTCCTCAAAAAGGACGACGATGCTGGTTACGTCTAGGGGATGCTCACCGGATATGACAAACTTGGTATCAGAGCATGAGGTTGAATATATTTAGAGTCGATGTCTCACTTAACCACATCTTTGTAGATTCTTATTCATTATTTTGAAGCGCGCAAAACTTTTGAATATGAAACTATAAGATGCTTAGCAAACTCTCCTTTTCTTGGAAATCCAATATCGTGCCTCTAGAGTCTTGACTCTATGTGTCTAATCCTTTTATTGTGGTTATAGGGAATGAATATTCGAAGAACAACCACTCAAAGACTTGATGAAGAGATTGCCAATGCGGGATCCTCCCCAAGGCAATCAAGTCCCTCCTCTTGAAGAAGTTGCTAATGATGACCAAGCTCCGAACAATCCTCCTTCTTTGACAGATGGTGATATAAGGAATGCCTTTCTCCAAATGGCCCAAGCCATTACTACTCAAGCTCAAGCCATCACGATTCAAGCTAACCAGAAGGTTGTCCCCCGAGCAAACCTACATGTTGGTACCATGGCCTCTCATTTGAGGGATTTCATTAGGATGAATCCCCCTACTTTCTGTGGGTATAAAGTGGAGGAATACCCCCAAAAGTTCATTGATGAAACCTACAAGATCCTCAATGCTATGGGGTGACTACTAGTGAGAAGGACGAGTTAGCCACTTATCAACTCAAAGATGTGGCCAAACTTGGTACGTCCAAGAGGTGGACTAGTTACATGGGAGGTTTTCAAGAAGGCTTTTCTTGATAGGTCTTTTGCTGGGGAGAAGAGGGAAGCCAAAGTGGTGGAATTCACCAAACTTTGTCAAGGAGGTATGAGTGTACTTGAATACTCTTCGAAATTCACTAAATTGTTAAAGTATGCTCCTTCTTTGGTTTCCGGTCCTAGAGATGAAATGAGTAGCTTTGTGATGGGAGTGTCGAATGACTTGAAGGAAGAATGTCATTCAGCTATTCTACATGACAATATGAACATTTCTCATCTCATGGTTCATGCTTAACAAGTGGAAGAGACAAGGTCTAAGAGAAAGAGTAGAGATGCCATGAGGGCAAAGTCTTTTTATGGTGGTTCTTCAAGGAGTAGTTTTGATATCCAAGACAAGCCTAGGTTTAAGAAAAGGTCTTCTAATCAAGTTCCTACAAAATTTTCCAAGGCTCGTGATGATAGGGTGTCTAACCCTAAGTGTCAAAAGGGTAGAGGTACTAGCTCATCAAGCAAGTATCCAACTTGTGGAAAGTGTGGCAAGAAGCATTATGGTTATTGCCTTATTGGAACAGACAATTGTTTTGGGTGTGGCAAGAGTTCCACAAGGTTAGGGATTACCCTAAATGTGAAGGGTAAAGACAAAGGCAGCGGGGAAGCTAGTGGTTTTAATGTTGATGCTCTGAAGAATAATCGTTGTTATTTACTTTGGTGAAGGGGTGGAATAGAGAGTTCTCCTGATGTGGTGACCGATATGTTACAAGTATTCTCAATTAATGTGTATGTTTTACTTGATCCGGGTGCTACATTTTCTTTTGTTTACTCCTTGATATCTAGGAAGTTTGATATGTTGCCCGATATTCTAAATGAACCTTTCATGGTAACTACCCCGGTAGGTGGTCGGTGGTTGCAAAGAGGGTATATAGAAATTGTCCTATAATATTTCCTAATAGAGTTACTTATGTTGAATTAGTAGAACTTGATATGGTCGATTTCAATGTCATTTTGGGGATGGATTGGTTGCATGATTGTTTTGCTTCCATTGATTGTAGAACTAGCATTGTTAAGTTCAATTTTCCAAATGAACTATTCTTAGAGCTAGTATCATCTCCTTGTCTATTATCCAATTGTAAGGAGTATAAGGAATTTAGATCCGAAATCCTCCCATTGGAGTAGTCCCTGTTACAAGGGAATTTCGAAGGTATTTCCTAAGGATCTTCCCCGGATCCCGCGAACAGGAAAATGGATTTTGGTAGTTAGTAGTGACTTTTCTACCGGATGCAAACCCCATGTCAATTCCCTTATAGGAGGGGCTTCGGCCGAATTGAAAGAGTTGAAGGCACACTCAAAGATTTACTAGACCAAGGGCTTATTTAGACCTAGATTTCTCCATGGGTGCTTCCGATTTTGTTTGTGAAGACGAAGGATGGGCCCTCTAGGAATGTGCATCATTATCGCCACTCAATAAAGTCAATATTTAGAGACAAAAGTTTTTACCCCTCGGATTGAGACTTGATTGATTCAACTCCAAGGGGCAAGCTATTTTTATAAACATGGACTTGAGATGGGATATCACCAACTCTAGGGTGAGAGGGAGGAATACCAAAAGATATTTCGGACTAGATTTGGTCACTAGGGTTCTTTAGTATATGTTACTTGGTCAATACAATCGCCCCGGCTACAATTATGGATCTCATGGAATGGGGTGTTTGTTGAAGTTGCCTAAATTCACTTTGTTCATTCTTTTCATGAGACAACTTGGTATATTAAAAAAAGGGGTGGTGACACAAATGATCACTGAGGGTGGTGGTGTAGCAAGTGCTTAAGGAGAAAACAATTATTGCTAAGTATAACCAATGTGAGTTTGGTGAGGTCGGGGGATTGCGGGGATTTTTGTTGGTCGTTCATCTCTAGTGAGGGTTTGAGTTGACCAAGGAAAACCTATGGTGGTGAGAAATTCGTCTGACCATTGAAATCCACTGACATTAGGAGGTTTTCTTGGGTCTAGCGGGTTATTATAGGAGGTTTGTGGATGTTTTTGCGTCCTGCATCTCCCTGACAAAACTTCCGTGAACCCAAAAGAATGTAAAATATGAGTGGTCAGAGTATGTGAAAGAAGCTTCCAAATCTTAAAGGATAGGTTTAATTCCGCGACAGTGTTGAAACTTTAAATAGAGGGTACAGAGGGATCTTGCGTATTGTGATGATGACATTCCCCGAGTGGGCTTTGGGGGGCTTGTGTGCTTATGCAACAGGGGAAGTAGTAGCCTATGCCTTCTAGGAAACACCTAAGGTGCATGAGAGATTATCCAATCATGATTTGAGTTACGGCGAGGTATTGACTTAAAATATGAGGCAGTATTGTTATGGGTTCATGTTGATTTTTATACGACCAGAAGCGTTTCATAGGGTTTAGTAAAAAGGAGTTAAATATCTGACTTTAAAGGTGGTTGGAATTGTTGAAGCGTATTCGACATGAGTGTTCTTGCCATCCCGGCAGCAAGACAAGTGGTGATGAGCTTAAGTCGTATGACCATGCGTAGTGTGTCTAAGTAGATAAAGCTAAGAAAGGACTTAGGAAGATGTTCAAGGGTTGGTTAAGAAATTGGGTGTTAGATGGAGATTCTCGACAAATGGTGGTTTTATGGTCCATAATAACTCTGAGTCATCTTGGTAGTTGAGGTGAAAGTCAAAAACAACACCTGATCAAAAAATTGAGATGGAGTTGAAGAAAAGCGATTTTTGGTAAGCTTAACGATCATTTCCTTCGGAGGATGATGCCTTGAGGTATCAAGAAAGGTTTTTGTTAACAATTGTAGATGGTTTGAGGAACAGGATTCTTGAGAAAGCTCATGGGTCCCGGTTACTTATTCATCGGGTTTTCGTACAAAGATTATCATGACCTTATGGGAAGTGTTTGGTGGGAAGGCTTGACGAAAGGACATAGCAGAATTGTTGCAAAGGGTCCAAAATAGCAAAAAGGTGAAAAAACTGAACGCCAACATCCAGGGGTGGTTTACTCAAGAAAGCTAAGTCCCTACTTAGAATGGGAAGACTTCAATATGGATTTTGTGGTAGGTTTTTGCCTCAGACAAAAAGCCAATATGACTCCATATGGGTTGGTTGTGGATAAGTTGATCAAACCGCTCACTTTATTTCCGTCAAGTTCATCTTACTCGAGAGGATTATGCAAGGATCTTCATGATGAGATTGTTGTCGACATGGATTCCGTATCCATTCATATCGGATAGGGGTGCACAATTCACATCAAGGTTTTGGAGGTCTTCAAGAAGGATTGGGCTACCAAGGTGAAGTAAGCACCACTGCTTTCATAGTTCAAACGGATGTCAAGCGGATGTACTATTCAAACCCTTGCGGATATGCTTAGATCTGATAATTGATTCAAGGAAAATTGGGGATAAACACTTGCCTTGGTTGAGTTGCTTACAGCAAATAGTTACCATCTATACTATAGCTTATGGATCTTATGAAGCTTGTATGGTAGGAGATGTGGATCCAATGGATTGGTTTGAAGAGGCGGAGTCTTCACCTTTGGGGTCCTGCGATGTGATTTATAAGACTTTGGCAGAAGGTCATATTATTAAAGCACTCTTGCAACAACATATAGCGGCAAAAGTGTTATGCCGAAATAGGAGAAGGGAGTTAGAGTTTTTGAAGAGGATGATAAGGTGTTATCTTAAAAATTTTGCTTATGAAAAGGGGTTGTGGGGGATTTTTGTGCAAAAAGGGAAGTGATCTCATTATGGGGTCCCTATGAAAATTGCAAAGACTTGGGAATGGTTGCATACAAAATTGAGAACTCCCTAGTGAACTACTTCGGATCATCCAGTTTTCCATGTTTCTATGCTAAAAAATTCTACGTGTCCCGAGTCTTTCTTCCTTTTGGGGTCTTGGTGTGCAATAGAACTTCTATTATGAGGAGGGTTCGGTTCAAATCTTGATAGGAAATAAAGCAGTAAGGAAACAAAGAGGTGGGCTTAGTTAAAGGTTGTGTTGGAAGGAATCATTAGTTGAGGGTGCAAATGGGAGGCCAAGGGCCGACATGGAGTCCGTACCCCCTCATATATTTGATAACTAAGTTATTTATCCAATAATAATGAAATAAAACTTAAACTTGGAAGTTGCTTTAATTTTTTGTGAAGTTTGCAAAAATGAATTATAATGAAATATGCCTATAGACTTAAAATTTTGCAATCCTCCTTGTTTGAGTTATGTTGTGCATTTTGATATGGTGAGTCTTTAAGAAATGATGTTGAGTATGTTGATAAGTTGAATTTTGGCATAATTGACAAATATATGGTATGTTGAGCTCATGTTGTTGTGAGAAGAAAGTTCCTCAGATTTTAATGATAAGCGTTATGTGTAGTAATTGAAGTCTTGCTATATGTAAATTTCATGATTGACGTTGTACCTCATTGGATAGTGTTGTTGTGGTCTGGAGTCTTGGTTCTATTGTTCCTTTTAAAAAATGATTTAGTGGTCATTGGGGACGAATGTTCCTTAAGGGGGGGGGGGGGGAAATGTAAACACTTCTAAAATTCAAGAACGTGTTCTAGAGATAGGTGTCAAAGGGTTTAGACATTGTTTTAATTTCAAATATAATCTATATTAGACATTTAGGAAGTCTAGAAATCAAAACATCAAGGAATGTCCATGCCGTCCAAAAACTAGTTCAATGAGGTGCTAGTGTGCCTTAGCCTATTTGACTTAAGTTTTAGGAGTCAAAAAATGATGAATTTTGGTAGTAGGGTGTCTAACACGTATTAGAGTAAGTTCATAGTCCAAACGTCTAGGTACAACTCCTCAAGGACCAACCAAGGGCCCTTGAGGAGGACCCTTGCAATTAGTGGCAAAAGATGTAAAGAGGCAGTTTCCATAAATGGAACCAGTCGATGACTTGTGATCCAATTGACGAGGCGTCAATGGCCTCCGTCAATGGACACTTAGTGAATTTGTCCAAGGGTTAATTTTGACAGTCTCAGTCACAAACGATGGACCAACACGACGGTTGGTCCCTTGGCCGTTGTTTGACAAACAAACCGTCTGCCGTGGTGTCGTTTGTGAGGGAATTGGTTTGCTACTCATTTTTAGTTTAGTTAAATTAATAAATTAAGTGTTGTGTTAATTAGTTAGGGGTTAAGGAGGTCTAATTAAGTTAATTAACAACCTATATAATGACCCTTACCCAATTAAACTAACCTAACCCTAATAATTTCCCACACCCAAATAGCTCCTCCTTCTCTCTTCTTTCTCTCTCCCCAAATAAACTCATTGAAGACCAAGCTAGAGGTGGGTTATAGGGATGCAAAATACAAAGTTTCTCCATTAATATTCATCAAACAACAAGGTATGGGATTCCTTTCACCTTTGGGACTTCTTTTCCCCAAAGGGTTCCTTCAAATTGATTTCAAAAGATGAGTTTTCATGTGGGTCTTTTCCAATCTCAAAATTGATCTTTTGATTTGAATTGTTTATGATTTCCTTTAGATATTACGAGTAGATTAACATGTACTATAACTCAACTATGTTGTTTATTGATGGATTGTTCTAGTTTGTAGAAAATGACGTATTCCCCTTAACCCTAGGTTGTGATCTTGAATTAAATTATCTAGTATTGAAGTAATTGTCTTGGTTGATGTTTGAATTACTATCCTATTATGTTATTGTGCCAATTTATGAATATATTGAGATGAACTATAGTCCTACCATGCTAGTTCATTGAGTAATTGACCTAGATTGTGAAGTAGGGTATGAACTTGACCTAAGTCTCTTATTCTAGGCTATGAACTAGTGATGAGTGGTTGTATAATGATTCAATTTGTAACGCCCTAAAAGAACTAAAGTGAACTAGAGACTAGTGAGTGTTTCTTGATTTAATTTGAAGTTAAAATGAGTTACATTATTGTTCTTAGGCTGTGTGTGAAGTTTGGAGGTCAAACGTCCATGACGTTCGAAAGGTGTGTCTTAGAAAGTGCTTGTGTGTCTTCTTGTGTTTGAGTGAGGTTTACGTGTTCGTTTTAATTGAAATAGATTGGGATGTTCCTAAGACCTAGACGAATATGTTAGGGGCTTACACCTAGGACCCACAAGGGGGCCCAAGAGGAGGGCCCAAAACTTTGGTCCAAAACTGCCTGATTGTGTTCATCAACGGGACCAGTCAATGGCCAGTTGACCAATCGACAGTTCGTCTGTTTTGTACGTTGATTGGACCTTCAGGTCTGCAGTGTTCGAGAGTTTCAGACCCAACCAACAAAACCCCATCGACGGGGCATTGATTGACAAATGGCCCGTCGTTTGTGAGTCATGGATGATGCCTCCAAAAGCTATCTCGCCTGCTGCCAGCTTGGAGTGTTTTGTGTAAATTCACCCCAAGTCTTTTAGGACCATAGGATGATATTTTTAGGGTTTTAAAGTTATATTATATTAGTTTTAAGTCCTATACCTAGACAAGCCCCCTCACTTCATATATTCAATCTCCCCCTCTAAAGAAAACTCTCTCAAAGTCACTATTGGAGATAAGACTCAAGGAGGGAAAAAAGGGCTTGTTTGGACGTGTTTCTTCCATCCAAATATATGAGTTCTAGTCTTATTGAGGTATTGGTATCCATCCATTGAATTCTCTTCATTCAAGGGTCATTTCCAAAAAGATTTCAAAAAGGGTTTTCAAGCTCTTATGTCTTCTTCTTTGATTTTTTTAAGAATGGGTTTATTTAAAAGAGTTTTAATGATCGAATGGGTTGTCTTGGATGAAGTGATGTTAATGGCAAACACCCTAATGAACTCATGTTTATGCATATTCAAAATTTTAGCTTACCTAATAAAAGGGAGTTAAAATACACAAGTTTGTGCAGGGTATAGGCAAGGTATGAACTCTGTTTCCTGTGTGTTATTATGATTAGCTAATTGATCTAAGGGCCTTATTGATGAAATATTGAGAAATTGGTTACTAGGTGGTGATGGCTTGGTTATATGTGAGTTGGACTTGTATTATTGATGGGGTAGTCCACCTTCTTGGTGGTGAGTTTGTTTATTTAATGAACTTGATATTATTAGTATGGATTGTTTGTAGGTGGCTGTTGAAGGGCTAATATGATGAAATGAAGTGATTGAAGATGCGTCTTATGTTGTTGTTGTGAAGCTGAATTGCATGGTTTGACTTTTATTGATTATGGCTAAATGAAGGATATGATTTTGTGAAGATGTAAAGTGTGGAATTGATGAATGTAGTTCTAAGCCTGTATAGAATTTAATGTGCATTAGATGATGTTTATGTGCAAGTGGCTCCATTGTAATACACACACACTAAATGAATGTATGAAGCTAAGTGGAGTAAAAAAAGGGAGAGTTTTGGGGTGAACAATGTTCGTGGTTGAGAGAAGTGTTAGTTAAGCAACCTCACTACCCACAGAAGCGTTCTAAGAAGGTCGGAGTATGAATAGAATTCGGTGAGTTGAGTGTGGTGTTCCACTAGTTAGCCTTAACATATAGTGTATATGTAAGAATTGTGGGGAGTTATGCCTAGCACCGAGAGGATATGAAGAAGGGGTGGTTCCATCGTGACGTTGATATGTTGTATTCAAGTACCTTTGAGATGATTACTCCTCTTGTAGAGAAGGAGTTACTAGTAGCAATTTCCTTATCCCTTAACTATGGCCCACATAGGTATCTATTGGAAATGGCAACATCCGGGTTTACCCCCAAGGACGTAACGGCGTCGTGTGTCTTTTAAAGGACTAAGACTAGCTTCTAGTATCATGTCATTACATTCATAGGTTTACAAAAGCAGAAAAATTTAAAAAAATTCTTATCACTTTACTTGGAGGTTTACATAGAAACCTCTCTACACATAATATTATATTCATATCGGTATACATATTACCTGCTTTGTATAGGAAGGGTTACATAGCCTGCTACTTTTATTTCACATACATATATAAAAAATATAGAATTAGTCTCAACGATTGTTCATTTATCCATCTAAACAATTACAAATATGAGCATAAACCTTACATCAATCCAAAAGACCATGTATAGGTCATACGAAAAGTACAATCTTCAATTAAAAGGAAGAATGACCAGAGGAAATAAGCTCATAAAAAATCCGTAAGCTATTTAGAGGATGACATTGCCCTCAAAAATTGAGGATCCTGCCCCACTGGACGAAAGGAACAGAATCCAGACTTCAACAATGTTCGCATTCCAAACTTTTGAACGATAGACCGAACGCCGAAAACCTTTGGAAAAGGGAAAAAAAATGGGGTTAGTACTCCACATGTACTAAGTAGGGATCTTATGCACATACACCAGCAAGCATTCTAAAAAATGGACTTTTATCAAATAATGCCAAATTACCACTTTAGGGGCCTAATGCAAGTCAAGTAAGTCAGACAACCACCAAAAATGCTTACTAATCTCAACAAGTAATACTTATACCAACATACTTGAAAACCATGATTTACTACAGCCCTAACATAAGGAATAATATCACAAGAAGGAATAAGAGTCAAGATATCATCATAAGCAAGACCAACTACTCACAAGTCCTTATCAAAGTCAACAAGTGCAATTGACAATCAAAGCCCATAACCTTACTCCTTCAAGTTCTTCAACAAGAAACAGGACATGTCCAACTTTACATAATCATGGTAATTAGGTTTACATTTCATCAATATTAACATTATAACTAAGGTTTATCATAAATAAAACTAATCAAAACATATACTAAACAAGTGCCCTGGTCCATCCGTATAAGCATCTATGTCATAACATAAAAACATATATAGAACCTCCCGAAACTCCCTCAATGCAACAAGGGGCAATGTTTAGGAGATTCCCATACACCTACCTCGAACAAGCTAGACCTCTTGAGGTTATCCAAGTTTGAGTTCAAGTCCTTTAATTTATTTTTACCGGTTGGGAACATCTTGATCTAATCGACAATCATAAACCACATGAGCTAGTGTGGAGTCCCGTGTCATAAAACCCGACACCGAAGAAGGCGTATACTGTCAAGGGTAGTACAAAACATGAACATATAAACTACGTGGATTTTCCCTAGCTTTATTCGTATGGGCCAATATAGTGAAAGAAACTAGAGAGAGATAGTTGGACCTCTTATGCGCATTGCCATTATAGTCTCCAATTCAAGAGTAATACAAGTGTTCCTGCCGTCTCTATGTGGGAAGAGACACTCCTCAATCTAGTTCACGTGGGGCTAAGACTAGAGTCCATTTTTGAATGTCTTGTATAATCATCATCATAAATAGCTCAATAAAAATTGTATGAGTATAAGTCCTTTCATCACCAATTCATATAAGTGAGATTAAACCTTAGCGTTATTAGCTAATAAGGAACATTGATAGTTTTCACCATCCTTATAGCAATGTTTACACCTTAATCAACCTCACAACTAGTCAAGACATGTCAACACTCAAACATCATACCACCTATAATCTAGTATAAGGCATACTCCAATTAATATCATGAATAACAAACAATTAATCATAATTGGAAGTAAAGATAGAGATTCTAAGACTTACAAGTCTTCCTCATAGTCGATAGTCAAGGTTTATCATCAACCCATAACTCACCCAACTTGGGGAGTAACATCTCAACACATTATAACCAATAGAATAACAACGCCAATTGCATCTCTATACAAATTCAACTTTAGATCACAACTTGAGACAGGATACATAGGCTAATTTCACCTTTACAATTCATAACATAACCAAACCCTAGTCCTTGATAGTCTTCAATGGTGAGTTCATGTAGAGAGAGAGATAAGAGAGAAGGAAAAAAGTTTATTTGCGACTTGTATTTAGATTAATGACGGTTGGGAGTATTTATATTGGGTCTTAAATTAACTTAATTAAACTCCATTAACCCCTAATTAAACCACCCAACCCCCTAACTAATTAAATGAGACCAACTTAAATTAGGTAGGAAACTCGACCTCACAGACGAAATCCTGATCGACGGACCGTATGTGAGTCGACGGAAAACGCCCTCTCCGTCCTGCACTCCGTCAACTGGGTCAGATACTGTGCAGGAGAGGGTCTTCCTCCAATTGTCTAAGTGTGGGAGGAAGGTGGCATCGACTCCCCGTCGATCCACAGACGGACCATAACCTACACCTCTGCACTCCGTCGATGAGTTCAGAGGCTGTGCGGGTAAATGGGCCTTCTCCACCAGTATTAGTATGGGGCGATGGTGGAATAGGACACCCATTCAATCCCAATGGGCCCGTATTCTGTCCCGTCGGATGCCACACTGCCATAGGCAGCGTTGCATCAAACTACAAGGGTTCCTTTTCAAGGCCCTTAATTGGTCCTTGGGAGTCCGTACCAGGACGTTTCAATCATGAAACAACTCAAAACCTATTATTAGCTACCTTTTACACCAATTTTCTTACATTTTGACTCCTAAAGTTTAGTCAAATAGGGGCTAAGTCACAATAAAACATCCTATTGAACGAACGTTCCCGGATGCCATGGACGTTCTGAACGTTTGGTTCTTAACCTCCAAATAAAACGTATTTCATTTAAAAGTGGACTTAGAAACAGTACTTAGGACCTCATGAGACCTATGTTTAGGCCTGTACAATGTGTCGTGGATTTTCAAAGGGAGTTACAGGAAAGCCATGTAAAAAGCTAAAAAGTAAAGTATGTCTACTCTAGGAAAGTGGAGGATCCCTCATGCGATAGGGGTTTAATATGGAGATTCCAGTCTATAATCTCATGGTCTATGTCGGTTAAGAGAATTCCACAAAAGAATTGGAATTGAACTTAAGTATCTAAAAGAAACGTACACTTAGGTAGGTGGTGATATGGGACGCGATATCCATTTCACTAAGTAGGACCTTACTGAAAGGGAAAGTCTTGGTGCCAACCCCTAAATGAGTGTACTACTTAGGGTGGTAGGGGTGGTGGTATGGGACGCCATTTACGCATGCACTAAGTAGGCATTCGAAAGGGAAGTCTTTCGTGTGTTATGGGTGTTCTTCGAATATCTTGTGATTGAGTGGTGACTTATCTCATGAGTGGAGTAAGATTTGGGGGGTAGTTGAGGATCACAGTGGTTTGTGGTATTAAGGAGGTGTTTGAGCGTTTCCTATGCCATACCTGGAGGCGGTCTTAGGCAACCTTGGTTAGGAAACTTCTACGGAACATGCGCTCAATTACTCATTGGAATACCTTGGAAGTGCCTATCTTCGGGGTCTTTTAATTAACTTTAGTGTTTTACGATTTTCATTGGAATTTTTGCGTTCAGTTCTTGTTAATGTGCTCAATTCAAAGGAATCAATTAGGAGAAACTAAGCAGAGTGGTAGTAATGGGATGCTTACTTCACTTGACACTAGTCGTGACCTATAAGTACTATTGGATAAGGGATTACATGATAGTCCGTATTAATAATGTTTGATACCTGGTTAAACCAGAGTGTGGACTTTGATTGCGTACGAGGTATCCTATGGTTGGTCGGTTAAGGGATCGCTGTGAGTGCCTTGAAGGTGGTGTAGGGCGGCGGTCCCTTATGTCTTACTTTAGGAGTCGTAGGATTAACTGGTTACAAAAAACTTCATTAAAGGGAAAAAGGTTCACATGACTTGGAGTACGACACCTTCACTGTAATGTATTCACTGAATAGTCCTAATGTTACTGTAATATGTGATTTTTTCTAAAATTGTGAAAGTTTCACTTTATGTGTTTAAAATGATGATACTTATACTATCAACACCTTAAATCATGAATGTTTAACTTTAATTGACATGAAAATGTGTTTTATACTAAATGTCCCTTTTTGATATGTTTTGCATATGGCCATACTTAGTAACATGTTTTGTACTCACCCCTACTTTCATTACTATTAAGTATAGGTTGGAAGCAAGGGTGAAGGCTAGAATGTGAGCTTGGGAAAGTTTGTATCAAGGGAATGTATGTCTTCATATATTCGAGACTGTTTTTTTCTAGTTCTTATTTAAAGACTTATTATGCATTTCTTTTAAGGTAAAGGTCCCGTGTCGCTAAGTATTATGTCGTGTTCTTAAGTTGGCTTGTGACGATGAGATTCTATAAATCTTATCAAAAGGATAGTTTTTATTAGATGTCTGAAAAGTTTAATCCGCACTACTTTTCATGTCGTATGTAATGAACCGGTAGTTAAAGGCTTTTAGAAGACCCCAAAAGGATCAAAGTACGCCTCTTAACACGACCAAGGGTTCTCCCAACTTCTAGGGGGTACTTTCGGGTCGGCCACATGGCTTGTTAATTGTGATTAGTATTGTTGTGTGATTATATTAATCCATTGTTGGGTTTATTTGAGGGTTGATGTAAGACCTTGATGATGCATGGGAAGGAGATTGAGTAGTCTTATGATTCTATATTCTGACTTCAATATGGTTACTTATGACTAAGTGATTGGTGTTGTATTGAAGTATTATACCTTATATTAAGGTTGATAGGGTTGGTATGATGTTGTGAATTGAAATGTCTGATTGTGGATTGTGACATTATGCTAATATGTATTGATTATTAAGGATGGTAATAAAGTCCAGTGCCTTACATGATTAATGATGGTAATGTGCTAATATCACATCTGGGGTTGTAATGAAAGGTGTTCTCAGTGCAATTTTATTGAGCTAGATGATGATGTGATGATTGATATATAAGGGATAGACCCTGATGACCACATAAGCTATGATAATTAATAAAGGTATTAAAAACATTTCAAAAAGGGACCTCTATGCTTACGAGTCTGAACAAAAGTGAGGAGGGTCTTCCCAATGGGACAGGTTCAGGATCGCTAATATACTCTGAGATGGAATAAAGAGGGAGTCCAAACTATATCTCCTGTTTTTGAAATATGTTGACCCCACAATAGGAAACTAGCTAGTGGATACACATAGGTTGTATGTTCCTGTTTTGCTAATACTATGGACAAAGGTCTGCTTCCTTCGTTATGATTCCATGACACTGGATTACACATTAGATAATGTGGTCTATGTCGGTTAAGACAAGATGTTTCCAAAAGGTAAACATGAACTAAGGAAGAACTCTAACTAGGATGACCTAAGAGGTTAGATTAGTCTAGGTAGGTTTATGACGTCTACATAAACATTTTACTAGTGATCTTGAGGGAAGTTAGGAGGATGTTCTATATATGTAAAAGCTTATAATTGTTACATGATATATATGATAATCTTTGATAGTGATGATTTATATATGAGCTTGGTTTCACTTAGAATATGTGTTTGTCAATATTGCTAAAGTATGATGATATTGTACTAATAAGATCTTCTAGTGAATTTGGAATTGGTCATGATTCTTGTGAGTTTACTTGATTTGAGTAAGAGGTGAGCTGGCGTAGTACGCACTAGTTGAACTTAATTGAGGGCGTGGTAATGGTCTTGCTTTGGTGTGTTGTAATGAAAAGAAGGAGGAAACGAGTGAGAGGGAGGGAAGAAAAGGCAGCACCCATTATTTCTTTCGACTCCCTCATCCTACCCCCCATCTATACCGCTTTTCTCTCTAGTTACTCCCGTGGGAATAGGGTTATCCTTAACTATGTGGTCACATTATGTGGATATGCAGTGGATGAGTTATACGTAGGAGGTTGGTCTTGTGATGTACATTCCTTTGACTTAATGAATATGTCTTATTTATTGGTATGTATTCTTGTATGTGGCATAAGAATTTCAAATAGTAAATTGCATTTAATCTAATGGAAAGTCCTTTTTAGCGAATTTAGATTGTGTGTGCATATGTAATTACTTAGTTACAAGTGGGTACTAACACCATTTTCTCCTTTTCCCCATTATTTTAGGTTCCGGTCATGGAAGGCATTTCAGACGGACTTTGAAGGAAGACGTCGGAAAGTCTCACTCATCCCAGTTGGGTATAGGTCCTCACTTTTCGAGGGCAATGCCACTATCAAGCTATTGATGTGTTTTGTCGTAAGACATATGTCCATTCTTTCATTGAGTACTAAAGATTGTATTAGCCTATATTTGACTACATTGTATGTTGTATAGCTATGGCCCAATTGTTTATACTCTTGTTAGATGGTTATGAGATGAGACAGCCGTTTAAGAATGTTATATTATGATATAGTATATAAAATATATATATATATATAGATATTTTATATGCAATAGAGAGAAGGGCTAAGTAAATCTAATGTACGAAGGGTATGTATACCTTCAATGAATATATATGTGTGCATGTAGAGGTCTAGTAAACCTCAATAGATACATAAAGAAAAGTTTTATTTTTTTCCTCAAATTATTTTTAACTATGAATGTAATTATGTAAGCTAATAGGGCTTAGTCGTAGTCCTGAAAGAGGACGATTGGACCACCGGTTACGACGTCTAGGGGGGTGCTCCCGGATATGACATTTTAAAAACGCATCCTTTCTTTCGATCCATTTAAAGTATGGGGATCAATTCTTAGAAACAAAGCATGAAAATGCATTCCAGGGAGGGGGGAAAGACTAATAATCTGAATCAATAGATGGTTATGAGATGAGACATGCAGTTTTAAGACTATTATGTATATATATATATATATATAATATATATAATATTAATATATATATATATATAAGTTTTATCGAATATATTTAAACTGTTTTGAAATAAAACCCCAACTATATATTTATATAACCGCAACTATAGTTGAAATAACCACCATCTTATATAACTATATAACGATATATAAATAACACCAATTATATTGGTAAGAGTACGGTTATTGAACGAACCAATTTGTATATTGAAAAGACAATTATTTTTAAAATGAAAATTGCCATAAATAAAAATCTAAATTCTGAAAGACAATATTTAAAATTAGTAAAATCATATAAAAATCACTAGAAAATCATCTAGCTACTTTAGAGTTACGATTATCTTTGACATATTGATATAAATTTTCGTTAAAAACACTTCAGATAGCAGTAAGACAAGAAAAAAGTCAAGTAAGTTTAGAGATATATCACATAAATAAAGATATTAGAGAAACTATAGCACGTATAAAATATATTAAAACTAGTTTCTTTTACAACAGCCCTATAGGATAAATATATATGAGAAGAACCTATAAAAGTACTAAAGAATATCGCAAGGTTAAACAAGAATTACTAAGTTTGTATTTCGAATATGCAAAATATTTAGAAGAAATAAAATTAGTTAATAATCAGAAACTAAAAAACCTATTATTTTCAATAAAAAAATTAGAATACAAGTTATTAAGACACCTTAATCAAGAACTTATTTCCAATTAGAGGCTACAAGTTCTATGAGAACCCATCATATTCCCCCTAACTAAGAAGTAAGATTTTATATTTATATGAGAATAAAAAAAAACAAAAATTACACCAAAAATAGAAAAAA
Organism: Solanum habrochaites; assembly: GCA_027704765.1. Taxonomy (NCBI): domain Eukaryota; kingdom Viridiplantae; phylum Streptophyta; class Magnoliopsida; order Solanales; family Solanaceae; genus Solanum; species Solanum habrochaites. Next base: position 53,858,662 of record JAKWJA010002489.1, on the reverse strand, counting down.
CTATAAAGAAACCACTAAGTATAGACTACAAAATCAATCATATATACAGAAATTTTTATCTTACGCCAAGACATACAAACAAAATATATAATGCGCTTTAAAGTTGAAATTAAACCAAGAATTTACATCTTTTCATTAAAAGAATAATGTCATCATGGGAATGGTGTAACATACGCCACTTTAGGATAAAATAGGATATATAGTAAAACATACGCTACTCTTTAAAAAAACCTAGAAGGTTTCGATTTTACAGAATATATTTGAACATAAAATTAACAAAGGGTTAAGACGATAGTGTATTTTAAAAAAAGTGACATATTTGAAAACGAGGACACTGCTTTCCACTACAGAAGACTCTCAATATAAATTTATCCTAATAATTTAATCATTGCGGAATTTTGTAGCACTACACAAAAATTAAGAGAACATATGATAAAATTATAAAATTATTAGTGACAAGAAGAAAGTAAAAATAGACAAAAACATTTTTAATAAGATAGAAGTAAATTTAGATATATTAAGGACAAGATTGAATCATAATAAAACTAAGTGAACTAAAAACAAAACAAACAAAACGAGTTAATAATACATTAATTATAAGAATACAAGAGATAAACCATAATTACCATTATTAAAAGAACTAGAGTTCATCCATGATAGACTTAGTATAAACTGAGCCACCAAAGAAGCTCTTATATTAATAGGAACAACAAAGAAAAAAGACCAACACTCCAGATCTTCACCAACAGCTTACCAAGATTTTAAATTATCCATCTTCAGAATTAGATCAAGTTATCATAAAACAAAATAACATATAATAATCAACATTACGATCACAACTAAAAACAAAATCCCGATACAAATTTTTTAACTGAAAAAAGAGAAAGTACAAAATATAACAGAGGTAAGATGAATAATATGCAAAATTAGCAAATAGTAATCACTCCACAAAAAAGAAACAGCAATTAAAGAACAGAACAGAAACTTAATATTTTTCAGTCTTGATCAAGAAAAGAAGAAGACCAGAAGACCGAGACCGATCTACTTCCGAAATATTGATAGGCAAAACAATTTTAGTATCACGAATTTAAATAAAGGACTAAGAAGATACACAACCACAGACTTAAATGACTGTATACAATTTAGATAAGGAATACTAATTTTTCAACAAAACCATTAAGATTGTCAAACTTAAAAGTTATATATAAGAAAAATTAAATAATAAAGCGAAAGTATACCAGACAACTATAAAGGAAGAACAAGACTCAGTAATAGAAATAACCAGAGCCCGAAATCTTATAAACATCCGTTCCTCTAAACGAATTAAAACTATGTATAAAAGACTTAAATGCATATGAGACTAATAATAATAGGTATTAAAGGTTAAACTAGAAAAAATTTAGGAACAAGATATTACTTGGTTAATATGATAACAGATGTCCAGACCTACAAAAAAAGATCAATTACTCGGATTAACCTGAGGTTAGACATGACAATATGGGAGGAGTATTTTATATCCGCCCCCCAACTTTATCGATGAATTTAAAAAGAATTTGGACAAACGCTATTTAAATTAGCATACAACTAAAGAGATTACGAATGCACATGGAAAAAAACCTACTAATGTTTATAGTATTTCTGGAAAATAACACAGCTAATAATTAATACTATACTAGAGTTAACTTCACCTATACAATCGCGTAGTAACGTAATGGTAATAAGGAATAAACTAATAAAATCTATAAAGATAAACGAGAATACGCAGGGCTATGAGATTGGGGGGCAAAAAAAAAAAAAAAAAAACATTCAAGAAAAAAAAAAAATGGAAATTTTAAGAAAAGAAAGTTTACTCCTTATGCGCACTAATGTCCATAAATTTATAGGACGTCCTCAATTAGATTTACAGATTCTCTATGTAACTCAAGGATATGGAAAAGACAGCCCGGCATGGAAGAAGACTCCCTTGAAGAATGAACTGAAAGTACTATTAGCAGAAGACATTTGTAGTCAGACTTAGCTAGAGAAAAAGCAAAGAGTAACTTACAGACCCAACCCACATAACTAAATGGTTTAAATGCTAAACGATGTCACCTAGGAAAATCTAACTTCGCAGTAACATCTCTTTTAAAAATTGTGATGAAGGAAAGACAATAGAGGTCTCATACGATTAGAAAAAATATTAACAAGAAGTTTATGAGTTGAGAAGAGCTCGTGACGTCCTAACCATTCACGTACGAGATTAACCACTTCAATGTCGAAATGCTTCAGTCCGCTCATGAAATTCCGGGATGAGCTGCGATATCAGGGCAATTGGTTTCACAATATAACCTCGGAACTCGAGTATTGCGACTCAAGCCAAACTCGAGGCATATCTTGAACCGACCGAGATCTCATACAGTTTGGCAGCCATGGCCCTGTACTCGCCTATGCGAAAGAACGAGAGACTGTAACTGTCTTTGTCTTCCAAGAGATAGGAGAACGCTCAGTGCACGACAAAATACCTGCTGACTTTCGACTTTCTGAGAGGGACATTCAGCCCAAATGCCCGAGTCACACTACTCCCATCACTTGTAAGTTACTTCTGCTCTAGCAGAAGGATGGCCTGACCCGGATGACCCTTGAGTAAGCGTAGCACTCGCCATAGCAGCTTGAGATGGCCCTCTAGGCTCGTCATAAACTGAAGACAGGAGATGTACCGCTGAATAAGCAAGTCCGCGCGAATTTCAAGTAGATAGCCGGCCCAACCAAAATAACCGATATTTGCTGGGATCGCGCGAATAGGTGGGCACACTGCTCCGACGTGGCAAGCCCGTGACCTCGTACAAAGGTGTCGAGTCCGTTTGCAGAGTCCCGTGAGTCAGGCCTCCCGCCAGAATGTTTCCAGTGCGTATCTTAGCGTTGCACAACACTAACCAGTGGGATCAAACGGGCAATCGACTCCTCAAAAACCTTTTAAAGGCCCCAAATCCCTTCACTGAAATAATTTGCAATTCATGTTTTTGAAGAATCCACTAGATTTAGGATTGTTACCTGTGACTAAAATCGTCTACGTATGATCGTGCTTAAAACCACCCATAGCGACCTCAATGCCATTGTCATTTTTTTTCGAAACTCAATTTCTCTTTCTTTGGGTGATTGGCTCAGACCATAGCGGGAACGTTTTTCGTCCGTACACTTTTGCTGGGTGTGCACTTAGGAAAACCCTGGTCGACAGCCGCGTTCACCCCTCCATTATATCTCCGCTGTAGGAATGGCGTTGTTTACATCAAGTTTGGTGAATTCTCCCTATTTTTCGCAACCCGGCGCAAACGGACAATAAGTCTACTCGCAACAGGTTTTCCCTTCGGGCAATCTGTGCGAGCAAATGTTCTGTGTAGTTGTTCCACATTCCCTGATGATTTCCCAAACAACACGTCTTGCTTTTTGTCCCCTTTTTCTTTAGATCCATAGCACTGGATTTTGTCTTGTACAAACCCATTGACCATCCCAGAGGACGTCTACGCTGGAAGGATCAGTCAACACCCCAAGTCTGATTGTTTTCCCAAGCTCGAATTTCCGGGTGCATAGCCCCCTCCAATTTGCAAATTGTGACAGCATCCCGAAATAATCGTGGGCGCGCTGTGGCAGAATTGTCATTGCCCAGAAACCACGGGTCCCCTGTCGTGCCATTTCTTCATAATGAATGTAGTTTGATAGGGAACCGTGTACCTGAAGCGAGAGTGATTGGAGGGCGAGTAAGTCGCGGAGGTACATGGAGTGTTGCAGATTGACACACATATTAAGGAGGTAACCAAGGTGATGGCGACACAGTTGACGTTCGCGCCAGTTCTGTAAGCCCCGCTTCTCGCGCCCCCCCGACGGAGATGCAATGTTGTGTGGTCTGTAGCTGGTAGTGGAGGTGGCTGCTGGTGTGTAACTGTTGTATTGCTGTTAAACGCAACAATATTTGGGCGTGGGGCGACAGGCTGGGATAGACCAGGTGTTTTGGTCCACACCCGACATGAGAGTGATGCAGATGTGGGCTGTTGGTGTAACATGACGGGGAAGTCTGCAATTTGTGTGGCGACTGGTGGTGTGGGTGTTGCGTGGGCCGGGTTGGCAGGTGTAGGTTGCGAACGGAAAAATCGTTACATCAAACGCGATGCTGTCACGCGTATGAAAGAAGCGATGAGTTTTCCAAATTGTATACTTCCACCTTTCCGTCCTGAGGATAGCCACGGAACAATACATCTGATACTGTCCGGGGTGTGAATTTGTTAGGTGGGCCGATTTTGCGCAAAACAAGACACGCCCCGAAAACACGAAGTGATAGATATCTGTTTGATTTTTTTATATTTATCAAGTTCGAATGGAGACGTGCCACCTGAGGACACGACTAAGGTTTGCATAATGACACAATACTGTAGTAACGGACAAACGTCCCCCCCAAATTCAACTGGTAGTGACACGCTTGAAAACCGTTCGAAGCGTGCCACGTTAGTATGTGACTCTTTGCGCCTCGACCCTCCCCATTTTTTTTTGGGGTTTTCCCGCATGATGTTTGAACAAGGACGCCCATGTTTTGTGGTAAACTGACAAGAGACGGAGGGGGGGGGGGGGGGGGGATTTTTTTTTTTTTCTTTTTTTTATTTAAACAAAAAAAAATTTATCACTAATTCGCGCCATTGTCCGACTCTGATAATTTTTTTTATCAGTTGTTATGTACTCTAGTTTGGATCAAGGTAAAGAATTGCTTTTATAGCAAGTTGCACTTCCACTTTAGCACTTATGAGGTACACCCTATAAGCTCTAGAGGTTATCATCTACAATAGTCCAAAACTACTTGACCCATAGATAAACGTAAATAAGGACCAATAAATTCACATGAATACCATAAAATGGCACACTTTATTAGAACTTGTAGGTTAAAGCAAACGAGTTTGTTTGGAAATAAAAACAAATCGCACACCACACTCCATTCGAATTGTTGTTGCATCTCTGCGGGGTTTTCTTAAGTGAGGGGAACATAAAATTGTTACAGTAGATGGATGCCCAATCGCTTGCGCACAACGTCGACTCTGATCGACTCTAAGAACGACCACAAACCTTGAGAACTGACACGTATCCCCGTTACTAGCTGTACCGTCCCTACAATTCCATTGTCGCAAACACGGTCCTGTACCACGCCATACATCATCAAAATCACCACGACCGTGTTGGACTTATATCAAGCATCCAACTATACGAATCAAATTGCATTTTCAGATTAGGACAAACAACACATTATTTCAATATTAGTTGGGTCAGAAATTTGTACACTACCACAATAATTTGCCACAACACGAGTGCCATCCGGAGACCAATAGAACACGCAGGAACAGATATAATATTATAGAAGTGAGAAAAATTACACGTCATGGGATGTTAGCCACTGTCAATTAACCAATCGGGTGACAAAGCATATAACCGTACCCGTGTTATGTTCTGATGGTGTGGAGTGTCGAGCATATTCATAGGCAGTCATTTGCTCAGTCGCCAACGCTGAAAAGTTTTCGCCTTGGGCTGCTGCCTGTCGCCACTGCTGGCGAGTTGGGTTGTCCTGGGCGTGTGCAGCCATCCACTGCTGCAGACCTTGATTGGTTGTTTACGCCAGGTGGAGGCCCCGACCTCTCTACCCGCGTCCTCCCCCACGACCCCTTTTTCCTCCGTTGGGAAAGCCAATCAAAGAACACATCTCGCAGTAGACTGACCATTTTTTCCCGCATGAGTGCATTTGTAAGTTTGGAGGTGGTGTGGGTTGAGTTTCTAGGCGCAAGCTATTCCATCGGTTTTGGGTCATCGCGGTTACGCACATCGACTTGGTGTCTCTCCTCTTGAGATACAGATAGTAAGTTTCATTGAGAATGGAAGGTGGACGGGGGCCGAATTCTAGAACGAGTCGATCCGATTGTGCATCGTCGAGTCTGAGAAGCAACACATGCAGTTTTCTCCTCCTCAAAATCGAAGACGCATCTTTGCTCTGCAAGGCATACCCTCCGCAGGTTGGATCGTCAAACATCAATTTGGTTCGAAATAGTTTTATAAACTGATTGTAGTATGAAACTACAGCTGACCCTTTTTGGTCTCACATTTGTAAGATCAGAATTTGAACTGCCAGATTTATGAGCATTTTCGTCCTCCGTTACCTCGCGTTAGTTTTCAGTCCACAATTTCGTGGGCAATTTTTGTGAGAGACGATACTTGGCGGGATTGTCTCGTCAGCACTGGTTAAAAATCCACAACATATAATCAATTGTTTGCTTTCCCAGCATTCAAGTTCAACTCTTCGTTGGTTTTGGAAAACCCTTTACATATAGAAAATCAATCTACTTCTGCCTCGAGTGCATTCATACGCATAATCGCTCCCCAACATCAAAATTATCTCCCGTCCCCTCCGTCCTAAGTAATTATGGTTTTAGAGCATTACTTGGTCCTTCTGACTGGTGTAAATAGTAGGCGGAGCTTGGATATGAATCGCCGAATTTCGCTAGCACATCACATTTGTGGAAACGGTGCTGGATTTGGGTTGAGTCTATAGTCAGTATTTCTTGTGAGCTCGCGGCGATGTGTTGGGGGCAAGCGACTCGCAGCCTAACTTAGCAGTGAAAGATTGGAGATGTCGCGACGATCGGACGATCGTGTGTTAGCATTGGCGATGCTGGGTCGACTTGTATAGTATTTGAATTCCGATCGCAGGCTCTGATACCATGTGCCTTATTGGCCGCATAAGACACAACTGCTTGGCGTCATTAGCACATACGAATATATATAGTGTTACATAAGTACAAACAGCATGGTGTGCCTTAAGCCCACAACATACTTCTAAAACCTAAAACTATTCACACACAGATAATAGTACTGGAATATACCACGTAGAAGAGTGTATAGACAGGTGAATGTTCTCTCCCCCTTCCCGCAAACCTAAAATATATAAAAAGATGTCTATGCGAAGAACAGCATAATGCTACAAAAGGAGAGTAAAGGAAAAATATTAAACATAGAGCACATGATTCACAAAGATGAACTCAGTATAGAATAACTTATTGAAAGGATCGTAGTAGCAATTCTTATTATAAAACTATACGGAATAGTTGCGAAACCATGTATAAGTACTTAGAAACTCTTCTTAGGAGATCCCACTAAAGCTTATAGGAAAAGCTTATAACGTAGTTCCCACCAAGTTTCCAACTATTTAGAATCATTAGGACCAAACATACAATTGCACAAATAAAATCCATACACTAATAACAGGAGAAGACCCTAAATTGAATTATAACATTCCAAAAGAAATGCGGTAAATTAGAACGTTAAAGTATCAGCAACTTGTCCCATATAAGAACATTTTAAATAAATGCTTATTTTTACTACTGTATCTAATAGTGGTAATGCTTTGCGACCCGATCTGAAAAAAAGTTATTTAATAAATGCCTTGCGAGCTTTAGGAAGAGATAGAAGACAAACTTGGAGAAATGAGAAGGAGTATTACACAAAATCTCAGGCAAAAAAATGGTCATAATAGACACATAATACATACATATAATGGAGATACTACACAAAAGGCACGCACCTACAAATACAAAATAATTAAAAAAAATAAATCAAATTTCTGTAAAGATGTAATATACCTGCTCAAAGCTATGATCAAGACAATAGAAAGAAACAAGTATAAAGTATAACCACTGTATAATAAAAGATATAGTAGGAATGATACTTTCTTAAAGTCTTCAGCTAAGAAACCATATACAATTAGATGCTGTTTAGAAATACAAACAAAACACGAAACTCCAAATAAGTTAGAATGTTCACATGTGGAAGTATAGAACCTTTAGAAAATGCTTGTCCTAAAGTATCACACAAAACTAGAAATGCTCATTAGTAGTAAGAATTTCATTAGGAAGCTTTTAAATGTAGACAGCATATTTTGTTAGAATAACGAGAAATTTACTCTATAGTAAGGTACGGATGTAGAAGAACAACGAAAGAAGAGAGACTCAATTTATAAGGAGAAGATAAATTATTGAAATAGGACTAGAGACCTGAAGTTAAGAATTTACAAGTTAACTTTATGAACATATAGAATGCGAACATAATTTTCTCCAACAAAGGACATAGGTTTAGATAGAATCCCATGTTGCTCTTCAACTGGTCCTAGCAAAATAAAAGCAGCGTAATGTAATACACTTGCTTTAAAAAGAAGCTGCACCGTTTTTGCAATAGAATCCACCTAGGGACTAATAATTCAAATAAACAGAAACATATATAACTGACCCGTAATAAACTTAAAGTATCAGTTATAGAAACAACAAAAGAAATTAGAGAAAGAATAATTAAGTTAGGAAAAGGGGAACATATTGAATCAATATGCCATAAAAATCGACATCAATGAATTAATGACTGAAGAATTTTAACACCTTATTTGTAATGAAGATAAAAAATTAATAACTCTTAAATCATTACCACGACTTCAAATTCATTTTAGGAGAATACTAAATAGAAACCTTAGCCTTAGTAAGAGTCAGGATGTACTCCAGCATCCTCACGTACAAAACGTACCTCCATAACTATTAAAACCCTAGCAAGCCACTGCCGCCATGCAACTGGACGAAACACTAAGTATACATACACTAAATAGCATAAAGCAAAGGTTAATTTTTAAACACATGTTTAAAAAATTTTATACCCAGTTTATAAAATGGATAAAATATGGCGTAAGAAGAACTTGAATATAGGGTAATTTTGTAATTAGGAGTAGATTTTAGTATATAATAAAGCGGCACCAATCATCAACAAGTGTGGAATGATCTTTCTAAAAGCAATCACATCATACTCGATTTTAACTAGTACCCTAATCCAAAATAGACCCAAATTAAAGAAAAATGTTGCAATACATTGTGAAAATAATCCAACATGCAGTTAATATAGGCTGTACTATGTGATATCCAAAAACTTATCAGGTCGACAATAGCTCCAAGATTTTAGATGAGTCCGCATAAAATATGTCTTAATATAAATGAACACGAAATTATCTAATTTTAAAAAAACCGAAATTCAAAATAGGCATAAAAAGATCACAAGACGTAGATAACATTATAAAATCCTATATCAACATAGAATAAAGTGACACCTTTCAAACATTGGAACATACCAAATTGTGTGTAAACTAGACATTATCAAATCTCGAATATAGAAAAAAGCGCTCTCACTAGAAGCAACTACTTCAACGAATTACAGAAGATTTTACTATACAAATTAAAGATTCTTATATCAGGAGGAATAAAGATGACCTCAAACATAGATCGCAACATTTATTGTAAGAAATCGTAATGAATAAGGAACTGGAAACGCTAGATGGTAATAAATTATATCAATATTAATTATAACTTAGAACATATAGATATAACTTACCCATTAAAATAGAACTACTAATAAATCCACAAGGCAAAAGAATATCTTAGTAAGTGTGATTGTAAATCATGATCTGGCAGATAATAATGCCACCAGATGTATTGAATGGATAACCTTTACATGTAAGAAGGACATTTTGAATGGTTAGTCATGGAATGCCATTTGGTTAAAAACTGGCACCTCCAATCGTCAGAAAAATGGATGAATTTTTGAGAATATAGCTTGTGTTTCTACGTATATCTAGTATTTCATAAAAATATAAAAGACACTAAACATTTACCAGACGGTGTTTACGTTATTTGTTACTAATGAGATAATCCTTAGTAAAAGAAAATGGAACTATGTATCAACTCTAAATTTTTTTAGATTCATTAGGGAAGGAAAATTAAACTCAACCTCATATACAAAAACAAGCCTTAGATATGCCCAAAGATAAATCAAATAGTTTATAAGAACCTACAAAATTTTTTAGAACATAACTACGCTAGAAACCATTTATTAAAGTCACTTTAGGAAAACTTTAGGACAATTATATTCTAAGATAGGAAGCCACTGCCAGAGAAATTTTAATATAGCAGATATAAAATTAGTACACAAAAGGTGAAAAAAAAAAATATTTCTGATCTTAATATACCTTTAGAATCAGGTTTATTAATCATCAAAACGATGATAGTTTTTTAGAAGGCATGGGGATCATACAAGCTAGACCTCATAAATATAGTCCCTACAACAAAGAAGAAAGAATAGCACATGCCGCTACCAAAGTGAAGAAAAGGAATAACAACCTATTATATAGACATTAAAATCTAACTATTAATATATGGCCTGAAGTAATTTTAGAATATAACATCTTAAACACACCATAGATATTATAAGGACAGACTGTTGAGCCATAGTAAATATCATCAAAAAATTACTATAAAAGTAGACGTCAAAAGACGATGGTTAAATTTTTTAATACTATATCTATTTATCAATCTATAGTATTGAGCATTAACACGGAAATGAATAATCTATATCATGATCATTAGGATTAATAATAACGTTTTATTTTACAACTGATACTATTATACCCGCAGACCAGGGGTAAAACCATCAACCCTCCAATCCCAGAACTGCAGACTCTGTGACCAACAGACCAGCTTATCAAATTTACATTTAGACTCTAGAACAAAAATGCTGATGTCGAAAATAGAAACTACAGTTTGGACCAACAAAACTTAATAGCATTGAACAGTCTACTGGACATTCATCACACTTGCCAATGCCAACTAGAAAACAACATTACATGTCTCCTAGATAATATATGAATAACACATATAAAAAATACACTAATAGATATGTAATTAATGTTTTAAATGCTTTGGATGTTATTTACTACCCAAATAAAATAAATAAATTACATATTCTATTGGTACTTCAATGGTAAACACCAAAAATTTGTTCTTCAGACATGATAAGAGTGTCCGACTCTATCAAAGGTTTTTAAACAACTATTTTTAAAAGGTTTAATGACATGTACAGAGCTTTTAGACGAGCTATGCTTAGGATATTATGACCAATTACTATATTTCTCTCCAGCCTTAGGACAATCCAGACATCCAACTACCTTCACAATTACACATCCAAAAAGACACAGACAAATATATTCTGCGACCATTGCTCAATCTTACTACCGAAGAATTCAAAGGCTAAACCTCAATGCGTCCGTAATGCAAGAAATCTAACTCAGGGAAAAAACTCTGAAAAATCGACAAGCAAAGGCCAGCCTACAAAGAGGTACATACTCTGATCGAAATACAGGTTTTTCATCCTAATACAAATTGATGAGATGGTTGTGCCCCACTGAATTGTTAAGAATTCACTGTATCAGATGAATTCATCGAGTCCAGTTTCACATGTAGTCGGTAAATTCTTATCAAATTCATTTAGGCTGTCACTTGTGGCCAAAAAGTGAATGAAGAAAGTTCATCTTCTTCCCATAATAGACTAAGACTACGAGTCTCCTTTCATTCACGCAAAAGCTGACAGAAAAAACATAAAAAGTCCTAAATACTAAAGCTAGAATTTCTCATTACCCAGACATAGAAAATGACTGCCCCACAAAACAGACAACAAGATAACCTATAATTAAGACCCAAGCCCAATTCAGCCAAAAAAGTAGTCCAGAAAACATAGAAGATTACTTAGAGATCATTATACTTGTCTTCAAAATCCTTAGCGTGTTCGACGACGCTGTAATGAAGTTGGTGATTCTCACTAGCAGTGCATAATTTTAGACACTTAATATATATATCTGGCTATAAGATATATGATATTATATATACTATATATAATAGACTATAAGTTATCTGTGTGTGGGGGGTGTGGTGGTGTGTAGAAATATGTAGATATAAATAGATAGATAAGAAAATATGTGTAAAAAATGCTGTAATCAGAGGGATGGCTCTTTAGTCAAGTTTGTGAGTAACCCACTTTACTCACTACCATACATACTTTGGAAACTGTTGGCACGCGTCTGATAAATAAGGGATGAAGACAGATACCGGACCTCGAGGACAAATAATGCACAGATCCAGCAAACATTTTCACGTGACTAGGCCACAAGCCTACTCGATTGAGATGTAAGATCTTTTCCATTTGAAATCTGAACTTTGAAGTCCGAAGATCTCTATAGCACTTATGAGTTAAAAAGAAGCAAGAGAAAAAGAGTAAGCAAGAAGAACCAAAAAAAGAAATTACCAACACGTATTTCATGCAGACCTTTCTCCTCAACACTCAAATCCCTAGCATAAATCAAACTCCTCTGTAAAAATAGTTTGTACTAATTTCAGAAGTTATAATTTCTGTTGATTTTGTTGGTTTTCCCGTAAGGGAAACCTCCCTCCGTTCATATGTAAATTTTTGCATATTAGAGCTAGAACTCTTCCCAATATGTAAATTATGTTTGTTAATCTTCAATAATTGGGGTGGGGGGGGTTTGATCTTTTTCTTTACCATGAAGCTTGTTCTTAATATAATGGTGTTCGTCGCTTAGCCTCTTCAAAGCATCGATGGCTAACCTGTAGATTCCTAGAAACTGACCGATCATGTTGAATGTTCTTAAGATAGAACTAGAATGATCAGATCCGGGGTGTGGTTTAAAAAGAGAACTTGCAATTACGAACAAAGCTTAAAAGAAAGAGATGACATATAATAGATTCTTGAATGGACATAGTCGCATTAAAACATAAGAAGATACTAGAAACTTATACTGCATAACTTACATAAAGAACAATGTACGTGGAAGGAAGTACTTTAGTATGGACTTTACAACAAACAGTTTTTATCGAATATTTAACTGTCTGAACTAACGATATAACTATATACTATATACTATTATATATATAACTAAAACTAGATACTATTACTATATCCTAGATAACTATATATATATGAACTATATATATATATATCTAATATATATAAGCAATAAAATTAAAGACTAAGTAATTTTATATACGAAGGTCTATGTATACTCTATATGAATACTAATATTGCTGGCACGGTAGAAGTCTATTAAACCTCAACATGATAGAAATTTTTATTTTTTTCCCCAAATCTTAAGCTATGAATGTAATTATGTAAGCTAAAGGGCTAGTCCTTGTCTCAAAGAAGGTTTTCACGTACACCAGTTACTCTAAGGAGTGCTCCCCGAATATGACAATAAACTCATCCTTTTTTCGATCCCATAAAGTCTGTGGATCATACTTCTTTAGAAACAAAGCATGAAACTTCATACAAGTGAGTGGAGGAAAGACTAATAATTTGCATTCCATATAGGCCCTACACCACTTCTTAGCTTCACCTTGAAGCAGGAAGAAACAAACTCTACTCCATGTTAGTGCACAATTCCTAACTTGTGAAGCCTCTCATAAATCCAAAATGAACTCATAGGCATCCCCACTCTCAGAATCATGAAACATAGGCGTATTAAGCTTCAAAATCTTAGTCAACATATAATGCTCAGTATCAATTATCATAGGACACAACAGGGGACAGAAGAAGGCATCAATGCCTAATGCTCCATCCACTCTCGAAATAGTGGCAACAACGGGGCGGTTGGTTAGAGGTTGAGTAGCTTGCACTGTGGAAAGGACTCAAGGGCCGACCAACCCTTTTAGAAAAGTCATGATTTGTTGAGATAACACTATGTCTAAAGGAGAATGCTTATATTCCCAATTGGTGCATCCCCTATCGTCCACACCCTCCCTCGTACTTTATGTCCCACATCTTCCTTCCACCCCCCTTGGGTCAGGAGGTGGAGCGGACCTTGCTAACTCTTCCTACTTGCCCCTTCCGCTTTTCTCTACCCTACCCTCGATCATGACCTATTCTATCCTGTGCTGGCCGTTGATCATGTGTTACAAGCGTCGACCAAAGAGTAAAAAAGATTAGGTACAAATTTAGTTCACTATGATGACCAATTGAATCATCCATAAGAACGAACAGTAACGAAATATAGAGATTTTCTAAAGTTTACAGACTCTTGAAGAAAATATAGATGTCTCTGTACCCAATTTCCACAAGACCCTACTAGACCTCATCTTGGTACAATGTAGATCAATGAACGAACCTAGGTCCATTGATACTCAACCTTTTCATTCACCCAGACCGCCTTCCACACCCACACGAACCAGCGGTGGGATCCCTTATAAACAACAACCCACTGAGCAACTTAAATAAACTAAACCATTTAAAGATACAGAAGCATGTTTAACTGACGAATTAAAATGAGAAGTTTTTATGAACTCTAAAAGTCTAACAAGAAACTATCACGGGAATTCAGTCCCTAGAACTAAAATTCACTGTACAAATCTCTATTGATCAACAATTCTAAGGAAAAAGAAGAGTGCAACCCTCAAACTAAACATAATCAAATGTATAAAGGAAATAAGAGCCCGAGTCCGAAAAGATTGGACTAATCTACGGATAGATCCATAGTAGATTAAAAGAACTGGATCACCCTTGAATCCAGTCTCGCTCAAAGAACTCCTAGATAAGGTCTCTCATTATTTGACACTTGAAGATACTATGTACTCAACAAAGAAAGGGAAAGTGCAGTATCAGTACATGAAACCACAGTCTACCTGCCAGATCACGCCAACTACTCTAGTAGCGTAATCCAAGTAAGTATTACAAACCAAGAACAATACACATATACAATATGCATGATTCAATCATCATTTAGGATCAATATACAATTCCCCAACTAATATGCACGTAAGTATAAATGTAACAATCAAAAGTGGCTCTCTCATGGTAACCCACCACAAACAATTAATTGTTCGATGTGACCCCGTTCAAATATCTTGTCTTTTGGTCTACGACCCCCCGGGACCCAATATATGTGTCAAAATATGACACCCGATTCAATATATGTGTCAAAACGTTACACCTGATCTAGTAAGCACAACCACAACCACAATCACACCCATAATGACTAGCATAATTAATACAATCAAGTAGTGGGTTTTAGGACATTAATTTGTAACACCCCAATTGAAAAAACTAACATGCTAATTTTTTAGAAGTTTGAGGTGCCACTAATAGACCATAGTTGAACCCAGTATATCATAGTTGGTGGTCTAGTGGTTTCCCACCTGCACCTCTCTCCCAGAATCCCCAAAAAATCCATCTAAGTCTTGACCTAAACAGACCTATGGACCTACAAGGTTGGGGACCATGGCCGTGATTCAGCAACCCTCAGATCCACCCTCTCCGATGACAATCGATGGACGGTATAGGATGGATCAATCGTCAGTACACTTCAGGCCCTACCGCATGGCCCAAAAACTTTTCAATCAGGACTATTTTGTGTTTCCCCTATGCATTAGGCATCTAAACTACATCACTTCACCCTTAAACTACACATTTTGAGCCTAGTAACTTAATCAGAACTTTCTCTTAGAATTCATCAAAACTAGAGCAAAAAGAGAATAATTAGTCGAGCAAGCACTCTCCAAGAAGCAATAGGTTTTCTTCAATTTCAGCCCAAATTAGAAAGATTTTCTCCGTGGAATTCTGTCACGACCCAGGGGTACCCCCCTAGATGTAACATGGTGTATAGTTTTCTGAAGGACTCCATATAAGTTACTTAGCATATCATAACATAAGCAATAGAATAATAAGAGTAAAAGAACACTTCAAGTCATAAATTTTCATCAAAGAAAAGCGAAAGTCCAGATCCTAAGTCTCAAAATAGACACGGAGGGTCCAATATAACATAAGTCCGAAAGGAAATATTAAAATAAATAAATCGATACAACATCTATACTCTTTGATAGCCTTCTAACAAGCTAGGCGAATAAGCAACTCTAAGCTTAGCCACAACGAATGATCACTTGAGAATCAGACCCTACCTAGGGAATGCTAGGAAAGTGGCATTAGTCACAAAATTAACTAAGCTGGATAGCTCTGAATAAAAAACATTTGAAACAAGCTAAAGGGATATTTTATTTGAATGCATGCATTGACTAAGCCTTACAAATTCATTAGGATGACATGGAAAAAACGTATTCATAAGCATATTCTTACAACACCGATCAGCATAACATAAGCAGAAACATTCATAAATACACTTAAAGCTTCTTGGTGCATAATGAATGATCAGACCCAAAAATCTCACCCATTATAGTTAAAGCTTCTTGAATAACCATAGTTAAGAATTCATATTCTTGTTATTATTATTGTCATAATGGGAATAAACTTTAATCGACATAGACCACGTGAGCGTAACATGGAATTCGGTGTTACCCACACCGAAAAAGATTAGGAAAAAGACTTCATAGAGTTAAACTCCAAGGCACGACTAAAGAGTACTGAAAGAAGTAAAAGTTCCTAACCAACTCATAGCCTCTCATTCATAAGTGTGACACATTTCCTCATGAACAAGACTCTACTAAAGGTGGTTTATGAGACATCATTCTAGAATCATTCTAAACCTTGTGCTCTGATTACCAAGTATTCACAACCCAAGGTTATCCCCTAAAAGGTTATCCTACTTGCTTAAGCTAGAACGATACTCTTAGCTTAGGTAGATCCACTAGCTAAATAACCTATAGGAGCACATAGTGTATGGATAAGAAGATTGCTACTTGTCACAACACAGAATTACCTCTTAGGAGTGACACAACATTTTTGACCCCGAAGGGGTCTCATAAAAAACCTTAACATATCATCATTACATAAGATATAGAATATTGCAGAAAATTAAAATTTTTACAATCAAAGTAAAACTTCTCTTTTCATGACCAAAAGAGCACACTTAGAACTTATCCTCTCTACACCATCTAAAACAGAACACAACAGTTTTTGGGGCCTTTAGCCATTACATCAATAGAAAAGTCTCAACATATGAAATACAATAAAAACTAAGAATGAATAATCTGGTCCTCGATCTTGAGGAATCACCACAACTTACAGATAGCAATCCAAATCTTCTCTAAAAGGAATTAAGTGCACCTCAACGGGCGGAACGTACACTCATAGTAGATGTAGAAGAAATGGGTAAGCACATAAAGTACTAAGTATGGAAACATGCATAAAAATCCTTAATAATGCTCAAAAAAAATTTTTAAGTAAAATATTGAATTTTATGGAAGTTTGGGAACTTTATGATCGCCACACAAAGACATAACACAAGTCATAATTAAATTTTCCACGATACATTTCCTCACACAGTACATCATCACCTTCACAATATAAAAAGCATAATTGTGCAATGTAGAGTTGGCCACTCTCATAATAACCAGCTAACTAGTAGCTTGGTTAGAAATCACCGTAGTAAATCGATCACTTTATTTCATCATAATCAATAAAGCATCCCATAAGAGATAACCATGTTCATTACTTATACATAAGGAAAGTCATACCTTAAAAACCATCCTCTCTTCATACATAGGTAGTTCCATGTCTTACCATAGCATAATGAGCCAACCCACAAACCCATTCAAAGACTACTTGTTCAATGTAAAAGTGAAGTCCCATACCTCCACTCCTACTAAGTAAACTCATCAAGAAATCATAAGCATAGTTCAAATCATACTCATTAGCTTAATACATAGGGAAAACAACATTAACCAACATATACCATGTGAGTTACATGGAATCTGGTGTGATCCAACCCTCACGACGCAAGGCATCCTCCTTGCTGTAAGGTAGAACTGACATATATAGATATAAAGTGATACAACAGCTAATACATATGCCCAGTGCACATAGTTAATGGGGATGTAGGTAGATGCTCTTCTTCTAGAAACCTGACTATTTTATTAGCGGGAAGTTTCCCATCTCCTAATCATATTAGAAGACTTGCACCTTTACATTAGTGGGAAGGCCTCTACCTCCGTTCTCATATCTGCGCGTGCTACTCATATTGCCAATCATATATAGTTGAGGTGAATTATGTTTGCACATGTAAAGGAGCATTTACTATTTATTCAACCTAAATTATAACATGGATCATTGATTCAATAAAATGAGAACTACCTTTCACCCTTGGAATCATCATATTCATGTGGGAAATCCTTTCACGTTGCATCTATAGTGTTTTCATGATAATAAGATTTCAAACAACACAATATCAACCTAATCATCCTAGACAATTCATACATAATTATGTGTAGATTCAAGGAAACTAGTCTTTCAACAATACCATAATTCACATTAGTCATATGATCTTTACCTTTCACTTCAAGTGAACATGCACTCGTTGTATATTATAAACCCTCTATCTTTCCAGTGGACATAATTCATCACATATGGAAGCTCACTATAGATTCATCATATCATGGACCCTCCATGATTAAACCAAAGATTTAATACTTGCCAATTACCCTTCAAGGTTCATAAAACATGTCTTGCAACCACACTGAGAATTACTACTTTAAGCATGAAGTTTACAAGATTTATTTGCTAAATTAATATACATACAATTCTACATATTTGTATTGCATCAAGAAACCTATCATAATTTCATGAAATTGGAGACATGGGAAGCACATGGGTTCATGGGAAATTCCACAACAAAAACCATCATTTATCATCAAAAACACCATAATATTGGATATTAACATAATGAAATTGTTTTTAGAAAGAACCCATGGCTAGAATACAAACCCTAGATTTTGACATTATCCCAAATTTGGAAATTAGAGTTGAAGGGATTCATTGATAAAGAAATTCAAGGAATAAAATTTACCATACCATCGTTGTTGTTTACCCACAAAATTGTATTGAAAATCTTGGCGCTTCAACCCTAATCCTTAAGTTCTTGGTGTTTTTCAATGTAGTAACTCTAGAGAGAGAAATATTGAGAGAATTGGATTTTGGGGAAGTATTTGGGTGTTTGAGTTTAAGACTTGAAAATAGGTCACTAAAAAACAATATATATATTTCCCCTAAAATACCCTAAAACACCCCTTATTTAATTGGACTAAAGAGAAGACAAACTCTCTACAAAATTCTTACAGTCAGTGACCCGCCGCTACTAGGCTGACTTCTCAACGAGCCGTGGTGTGGACGATGACCCGTGGTACCCCTCCCGGGCGAGTTGAGGCAAGAAGTCCCCCCGCCTCCTCAAATGAAACACCCCGAGCAAGGCATGACCAAGAGACCTCCACAACCCGTGGTCATGGTAAAGTGGTAATGACCGTGGGTCGTGGTAAAGGGTGTGGTCTTGTGGTCATGTCAAGGCTCTCCATCCTTCCCTCCACATGCTAAGGCATGTTCGTAGGACAATTCACGATCCACCTCCATGCGTCATCAAGGGACCACGACCTATAGTAGTGCCCCTGGTCCCTTAGGCAGTAGCTCCCCCAAAATATCCCAAACTCCAGAAAACTAGGCGGTTTCATTACTCACCCTTAGACGACCCTGATGGACTACATACAACTTGTGGTCTTGATGTACCATGAGTTCACGGTATTTCTAATGCATTTCTCTTAAGATTTGTCTATGTCTAGTGACTTTTTGTATTGTTTTTGTCTAGTTTTTCAAAAAAGATATTCAGGCAAAAAACAACAAAGACAAGTGAAAAGTGAAGAAACAGACTTACGAAGGCAACCGACGGTTCGTCATTCAATCGTTGCTTCATAGGTGGTGATCGTAGATAAGAAACCTAGGCATTTGAGAGAATCAGGAAAAGGGTGGAACCACGTTGGCATCAATGGTCCGTCGATCGATTGACGGATCATACTGGTGAAGACTACGAGGGTTCCAGAACCTTATACTTGAATATTCTTAGTGTGGAGCTATGGAAAAAGCATCAAAGGACCATAGATGGGTCGACGAACCATTCTATTAATCCTTCGTTTGATATATAGAAGATGAAATACTAAGGCCAAAATATTTTCTCCAACTGTCCTGCTGACGGAGCAAGCCCACGTACGTCAATCGCATCGATGTCCGTGCAGTTGTTCTTGTCGATTGAAGTCGCGTGCCTAACAAACTTTCCTATTTGAACTTCATTTCATTAAGACTTTGTGTCTATAAATAAGGGATAAACCTCGTTTTTTTGTGGTACCTATAACATTTTTTTTTCTTGTTTATGTTTTAGACATAGTGTTTTTGACTTAGCAAATATTGATTTTGCTAATTTGTTTGCAGCTTTTGGGGGGGGGTGGAAAGGCCAGTGCAATTTCTTGGTTTACTATTGATTATTATGTAAGTCTTTTGCAATCCATCACCCCCATAAATTGGTGTTTCTTGCTAATATTCGGGACTCATCCACAATAGGTTGTGAGAATCATGATGGATTAACACAGTATAATCTAGTATTTACGAAATTCTTGAATAGTGTTTCTTCTTTCTTCTTTTTCATGGACATTGATAATTCTTTCGCTATGAGCCTTTTTAACAGTGCACAGCGTTAGAACTCACACATAGTTGCTTCTGTCGACCAAAAGGTGAGTGCATAAGAAAAAACTTATTAACATATGTATTTCAGTGTGAATTATTAATAGACTAGTGTATTGGTGCGATGTAATAACTAGACATACTCGATTATGAATGTCTAATTGAAGTAATGGGTAATGGTCTAGTACTTTTGCCACAACGTACTAACCAAGGTCCGGGTGAATTCTCTATATTAAGACCATGATCTAGGCTGGATACCTACTTTTTCAGTCGCAGGTAAAATCACCTAAAAAAGTTCGCTATACTAGAACTACTGCATTAATTGACCTTATGGGAATACGACATACCCTATTCACTATTCTCATTTGGCTAACAACCACAATCCTATTTTGCTGCACATTGATGTCAACCCACAATTGAAGGAATTTGTTTCACAACCCCCCCCCTTTTTTACTTAATTTTTTAGAAATAGCCTTTATATAAGATATAAATTGTGGGTTAAAAATCAGTCAACCTATTCCTTGTGGGATCGCCCCAACCTACTAGCTGGGTTTTTTACTTTATAACTCTCGCTTATGGTTTTTGGGAATGTAATGTGTGCAGCATATAGACTTGGTCCGCTGCCCAAAAAAAAACACTCGCGGGGCGGGGGGAGGGTGAACTTTGTCCTTTTAGATTATTTTTAACTACCTATGAACTTTAGTCACTTTTTCCTATTTTCTTTTCTTCTTTGTGTTTTTTGTCTATTCTCAGTCTAGCTCTACTGTATGCCACTAACACGGATGCCTATGGGCACCACTCATTGCCTTACGCTCCCCCAACATCGCACTTTGTGGACTAGGACCAACATCAGGGCTCCCATTCTACCAAACAGAGGGAATGGTAGGTAATGGAGAAGCTTGCACCTCCAACTACTAGTTGGTACACCAAAAATTAGGCGCCCTGAGACCCAGTTGGGAGACCCTTGAGAGTTCACCCCGCCACAGTCCCAAGAACAGGGATTATATAGAGGTCCACACGTGAAGATGGATCTCTTTTCCTACCCCCTCTGCCCCCGAGGCACACATTTGTGGTGACGAGTAGCCTGATGCAGATGCTCACCGCGAGGGCTTTGTTTTTGGGACTTCCATCAGAATATCCACATGCTCATTTAGCCAATCTAAGAGCGGTTTGCAAAAGTTGTGTGGGTAGACCATATTTGGACGTGAACGTCATTGGGTTGTGAGTGTTCCCTTTATCATTAGTAAGAGAGGCTGCTATATGGATCACCGAGCTTCCCTACAAATAATCTTATTGAGATCATTGAAGGAGATGTGGTCTTAGAAGGTACACCCAGTGCCAAGAAGCTCACAAACCAAACCAATGATAAGTGACAACTTTTTGGCATTACCAGGAGAGGTCGGTGGTACACGCCTGGACAAGATTCACTACTTTGTGAGGGGTGTCCAAATCCACCGCCATTGATGGCTTGGTTGCTGAGGATATACGCTATCGAGTCAATATGACAAGATAAAAGCAGTCCTTCATATTATTTCTGGTGGATCCTTTGGAGAATGCACCTATGCTGAGATTTCAGAGAAGTTAGACAGTATATCTCGCAACAACAAGGCTTGGAGCATTAGAAAGTCGGACATGGGTCGAAACACATTCATTGTT
The DNA here is from genome assembly GCA_027704765.1 of Solanum habrochaites. Lineage (NCBI taxonomy): Eukaryota > Viridiplantae > Streptophyta > Magnoliopsida > Solanales > Solanaceae > Solanum > Solanum habrochaites. The sequence continues at coordinate 53,836,687 of JAKWJA010002489.1, read as the reverse complement.
CAAGCTACAAAAATCCACTCACAGATGAGATTTGTGAAGATATGACATAGATGAGAGCCGAGTTGGGTTTGGTCTTGAAGCATGTGAGTGTGGGTACAAAGAAGGTGAGTGTGGTAAACTATTTGACTAAACCACCACCAGCGACAAAAGAATATTAGTACGAAGAGGATGCATATGGAGTTAATGCCGAACGGGGGGGTTCCGGTCACCAATTTCAAGGAACATGTAGGAACTATGTACCCCGAGAGAGTCAATATGTCTGACATGGGAACTACAATCGGGATAAAAACTTTAAAACTGGAACATACCTCTTGTAACAGGACGACGCGTTGAGCATATGTCTCCTCCTCAAATTAGGAAGCTTCCCCCTACGGAAAGTAAAGGTAGTATGAGCGGTGATTGAATAATATGCAAATATTTAGAGGAGGGTTTGAATGAGACTGATAGAATGTCAATGAGATGAAGATGACCTATCTGAATCTGCATGAAAAGGTGATGCACATGACCACTTCAGAAAGCAGCCTGTTTGAGGCCGATGACTTAGTTGCTACAACTATAGTGAAAACCCATACAGCCAACCTGACACCTTGATGGCACATCTACCTAGAACCCAAAGAATGATGGACTTGCATGGTGTCACTACTCGCCGGGTAAGCCAAGACATTGTATCCGGCTAATGTAGTCGGACTCTCAAAAGGTGGTTTGATAACGATAGATGACCGTCAGAAAACTAGTTCGAGAGTGGGTGAAGCAACAACGAAAGTAGTAGAGTTATCTCATAAAGTGGTCCCACATGACCTAACCTCCACCACCTATTTCCACAGAGAAATTGGGAAGAAAATGAAGAGGTAAACATCGCCGATTTCTCCCACTATATTGAAGCAGCTCTCTATCATGTTTCTGTTGATTAAATCTTTAAGTGAAAAGTGCTCGGATATGCTAAGTTTATGAGGATAATGGTGACAAAAGAAGAGGTAGGTGATTTTGAAGATGATGACAAGAATCAACCTATATGCTTATATACCCACAGGTCTCTTGTGGCAGAAGGCGGCAGGATTCAGTGCTTCACATTCCATGTACGCGGTGTTGCCTACATTTTTCTGCATGTGTGATCTGGTGCGAGCATAAATCTTGCATTGTCCATTTAAAGAAGTTAAGCTTTGGGGGACCAAATCCTACTTCCGCTTGGTTACTAATGGCCGATTGACTATGAGAGGCCTATAGTATACTACTCCATGAATGTTTTGTTAAATGGAGTTTTTGTTCTATTTTCCGTACGACTCGATTCTTTATTGTGAATGTTACATTTTTGAGGTCTCACATATTTCTAGGGAGACTCATGCCTGACACTGGGCGAGCAGTAGTCATATGAAGAAGGGCATGGCCTCAAGTTAAGGTTACCTGACCAAGCAACCCTTTAAATATTTTTAGTCTATGAAGCAGAGTACTGCTCAAACTGTATATGTAATCACTACAGCTTGAGAGTTTTTAGAGCACGGGCAAAATTGAAGAGCGATTAGATGTTGAGGCACTAGCAGCGGTCATCATGAATTTTGACTGTGATGGTATTGAAGAATATGATGTTTTATGGCCGCACTTTAAAGAAATGAATATCGGTTAAAGCAAAAGAAATTGGAGTTGGACATGAAATATCATGAGTCTCTACAGGTGAGACCATCTATTGTGGACGCACCAAAATTAAATCTTAAGGATCTATCCCCGCATTTGAGGTATGTGTTCCGTGGTAGAGGTTACACTTTTTTGATGATTATTGCAACAAATTTAAATGGGCAACAAGTAGAGTGCTTAGTGGCGGTGTTGAAGAGGTATAAGTGAGCAATTGGATGGACTATTGCAGACATTATTGAGATCCCTACCGGCATTTTTCCTACAAAATCCAACTCGTGCCAGATCAGAAACCTATATTGCAGCACCAACGATGTTTTATCCACCATGCAATAATTTTAAAAAAAGTCGTGCCAAGATCATCAGTGGTTGGATACTCCCGGTCATTGTTATATCCTATTCTGCGACAACGGTTGTGGGTGGTTGACCTGTTCAGGCGGTCTTCTAAAAAGGTTGGATTAAACTGTGTTACCTACTCAAACGAACTGAACTTGTGTCCAAGCGTCCCAAACATGACCGTATGGAGAGTTTGTATGGACTACCGGAAGTTGAATTCATGGATAGAAAATGACAATTTTCCCATGCCTTTCATGGATCAGATGTTAGACAGACTTGCATGCAAGGTTGGTATTGGTTTCTTGATGGATATTTGGGCTACAACCAGATCTCTATCACCCCGGAAGACCAAATTGGGGTTATCTATTTGAGGTGATGCGTGATGCGAGTGGGGTTGTACTTGGTGTGGTATTGGTATAGAGAAGAGACAAAATCCTTTAGCCAATCTATTATGCGAGCAAAGTCCTGGATGAAGCCCAAAAGAACTACAATGTAACTAAACAAGACATTCTCGCAGTGGCGTTGCATTTGAGAAATTTTTCTCCTATTTGCTTGGCACGAGAATCATAGTGCATACCAATAATTCTGCTTTGAGGTATTTGATGCCGAAGAAAGACGCGAATCCAAGGTTGATCAAATGGGTATTATTGCTTCAAGAGTTTGATTTTGAGGTGAAGGATATAAAGGGGATAGAAAATCAGGTGGCCGACCACTTGTCTAGATTGGAGGATGAAGCTATGCGCAAATTGGAGGAAAGGGCTGAAATTGATGATGCATTCCTAGATGATTATGTATTGGCTACTTCTCAGGATCTGATCCCATAGTTCACAGACATTGCAAACTATCAGTCAAGTGATTTGATTCTGTTGGATTTGACTTTCTTCCAAAGGAAAAAGTTCCTACATGATGTAAAGAAATTCTTTTGGGATGATCCTTACTTATATCAGAGTTGTGCTGATGGGGTTAATCATCGCTATGTACCGGAGGTTGAAATATTGAGTGTTTTGGAGTCGTGTCATTCATTGCCTGTTGGTGGGTACCATAGTGGTATTCGAACTACGCATAAGATCTTGCAATGTGGGTACCATTGGCCCACCATCCACCCAGATCTCATGATTTTGACAAATTATGTGATCGTTGCCAAAGAGAAGGAGGGATTTCAAAGTAGCAAGAGCTTCCAATGAATCCCATTCTGGTGATTGAGCTATTTGATGTATGGGGCATTGACTTCATGGGTCCGTTTGTGAGTTCTCATGGGATGAAGTATATTATAGTGGTGGTTGTCTATGTGTCAAAATGGGTGGAAGCAATTGCACTCCCCAACAATGAAGGGAACTGTGTCACCGCATTCCTGAAGAAGAATATCTTCTCTAGATTTGGTACACCTAGGGCCATTATTAGCGACAGAGGTTCTCACTTTTGCAATAAGTTGTTCAAACGCTGCTGGTCAAATATGGTGTTCGCCACAATGTGGACACTTCTTACCACCCCCAGACTAGCGGGAAGTTGAAATGTCAAATCAAAATATCAAACAGATTCTAACAAAAACTATAAATGCCAATAGGACAAATTGATGAAGAAAGATAGATGATGCTCTTTGGGCCTAGCACACTGCATATAAAAACCCTATAGGTATGTCCCCATACCAACTTGTATATGGGAACACTTGTCACTTACCTGTCGAGCTAGAGCATAAGACGGTGTGGGCAATGAAGAAACTGAACTTGGATTAGACAGGAGCCTCGGAATAGAGGCTAAATGAGTTGAATGTGCTTGATGAGTTTCGCCTAATAGCCTATGACAGTTCAGTCATCTACAAAGAGAAAATGAAGGAGTATCATGATTAAAGAATATAAAAGCGAGAATTTGCGGTTGGTGATCTTGTGCTTCTATTCAACTCAAGACTGTGTTTATTTCTAGGAATACTCAATTCCAAATGGACAGGGCCATTCCTCATCATCGAAGTGAGGAGTAAATGGAAAACGGATTAAGATCTATTTGGGGGATGCGGAAAGTGTTCACAAAGTGGTTGTGGCCTACCATCTTGATGAAGTCTGAGTAATAAACGGGCCTGCGTCGTGTCGTGACATTAAATCAAGCGCTGCTTGAAGGCAACCCAAGTTGTACACTCTATCCAACGATAGGTTTTGACCCATGAAGAAAGAGTTTTTGTTTGGTTAAGTTTCTCTAGGTGTTTCATTTTCGTTGTCTTTGTGTGCTATTGTTGTATAGAGATTAGAATAGGGTCTGTGTCTAGAAAGTGTCCCAAAAATAAAAAAAGAATGGCCTAATTATTGTTTCATGTGTAGGAGGCTGAATTAAAATCTATAGAAAATGGTCTGGTGCAGAGGTCTATGGACCCCATCAACAACCCGTTGTTCAATATGCGGATCTTTAATGGCGTCCGTAGATCCTATGTAAGGCTAAAAATCCGTCTAAGTATAAGTGTGATCGACGGTCCTAATCGACGAACCGTCAATTGATCTATGGACCGCAAACGGAGTTTTGTAGATCTATTCTGCCAGTGAATCGACCCGATCCGATCCGTCCGCCTATATTTATAACACAACATTCAAATTCTTCCCCCCTTTCAACTTTCTATCCAAATTCCTTCAATAATGTTTCTCCCCATTAGCTTCCTCCCTAAATCACTCCCCAAATCATTACCAAATCTCTAAAAACCCTCTTTCTTATCACTTTCCCCAAATCCCAATCCTCTCTCTAACAAATTCTCTATATTTTCATCCTCACAAGTCTGGTGATTGGGTTCGGCGAGCGTTGGCTTTTTCTGTGGGTTACACATTATTGTAGGCACACAATTAAAACACTGTTTACTTTCTGAAAGGTAATTCCACTTCCTGTCACTTTGAATTGTTCATAGTTGAATACAGTAAGTTAGGAATGGGTTCTTGACCTTGTGACTGAATCAATTAACTTTGCATGCTAATAGTTTCACAGTAATTACCCTTGGGATGATAGACAGTGATTGTCTAGCACCTTAAATACCCTAAATATGTGTGTCTAAGTCTACATGTCAGTTCCAACCTAGGGTTCCCGACGTTATACAAATCTTGGTTAGAAAATTTTCTGAGATCAAAACACTAGGAACGACGAACTAGCACATAATATGTTGAAAATCATGTACATACTTGATTGCTATTAAAATTGGTCACTAAAGAAACTCAGAAGTTGAATTGAAGGAGGCCTAAAATAAAGTACAGGCCTCCGTCATGAGACCCCGTCTACGGACCGTCGTTTAATTGACGGACTGTCAATTGGGTCCGTAGTTTTCCACGCCCCAAAAGAAACACAAGTGTCAAACGAAGGATGTGGACTACAGTTCGTTGATTGATTGACGGGCCGTTCTATACATCTGTTGTTTCTATCAATGAGTATATTTTCAATCCACTCAATCAATAGAGGGGGTTCTTCATGGAACATAGATCAATCTACGGACCATCTATGGGACTCGTAAACCTGAATTACAACCTGTAATTTTTTTATTTCTTTCGAGTATGTCGTAATTTATTTTGGGTACTAGCAATTTATCCACAGGTACCATGACTCAAAAGAAGCAAGTAGTCTACTCCAAAAGGGGCACATCCAAGTCATTTTCCACGTCTTATCGGTTGATTGATGAAGATACCGACTCGGAGAGGGACCCAACCTACGTTCCTCCAGGCACAAAGACACTAACAATAGCATCCTGAGCCACCAGAGGCACCCCTCGAAAGGTGAGTCCTTACGTAGTCACCGCCTCCCAGTCTGATGAGGAGCACACACTGATAGGCTCACCAATTGGGACTACCTCTAGTTTAGAAGGTGGCTCAATATTTGGCTCTGAGTCCACCACTTCTTCAGGATCAGGGTTTCTTCATTCTTTAGGGTCCAAATCGTCCACAGGATCCGATTCAAACTCTACGGGGGCCACCGGATCAGGGGATAATGAACAAAAAGTCTCATCTGATGAGGCCACTTACTTGGAAGCTCCTCCTGCACCCCAAATATATGACCCTCATCTGATAGCCGGTGAACCGAACAGGTGGTGCGTCAAAGGGCAATGGCAAATTTGGGTGATGACCCAGCTGGTTACTGAGGAATGGCGAGTCCTCACAGGGAGCCTACATACGATGACTGAAGTGCACCGACTATTCAACCTCCACAAGTGTGACTGGCTGCTTCCACTCTCCGAGGGTCCATTCGATAGTGTAAGACCCTTACACATAAACCATGGTCCGAGGATGTCGGGTATACATATCATGAGACACTATCTGCCTATTTCTATACGGCCCCACTACTGGTCTAGAGTGAAGCCTCAACCGTGCGGAGTTTAATTACAGGCAGTTCACAATCCAGGGAGGTGATTTTTAGAGAAGTGTCGATAAGTTGGAAGCGGTTAAAATGTGGCTAGCCTAGTAAATTGGCAAGGTGGGAAAAGTATAAAAAGAGGAAGAGAGGTGTCATATATTTAAATGTTATTACGTGTGTTCTATCACATAGAACCCTGAGGGCTTATCAAGAAGGCTACATTGACTTTTGTGGACAAATTTTTTTTGATGTTTGTCCGTAAAAGAGTATCCCCCACTAAGGCTAAAAATGTACTCACGTGGGATAGGGTAGTCATGGTGGCAGCACTGGTAGCAGGTTTGGAGATTGATTTTACACGGATGATGTTGGCGGAGATACACAAGAGGGTGTTCAAGATCTCCACTACTTACCTTTTTCCATGTTTGATTTTTCAATTATGCAGGGACATCGAAGTGACAATTTGGCACTGTGATACACTCCATTGAGCGACTGGACATTGAACATAGCCCTATTAGATATAAGGCTAATGCGGAGGCACCCGCAGAGGGCCCCAAGTAGATGTCCCTCTGTTGGGAGAAAATTTTGCATACATGGTGGAGCTAGATTAAGGGTCAGACCTCTCTGCACCAGAGAACGCTGACCCCACCCTGACCTTTTCTTAACACATAGCCAACAGGGCCTCCAACTCGTCCAGGTCTACACCACCAGCCACAGTAGTGATTCCTCTAGCTAGAAGCACAAATGGCCACCCTTCTCCATCATATACAACCACGAATGCAGAAGTCTATAGCGGATGCAAAGGACCGCATAGAGAAACTGGTGGCCAAGCACACGGAACAACAAACTTAGGCAGTTCACAAATGCTTGACGCATTTGAGCTGCGTGTTATAGCACGACCAATACCCACCACTGATCGCACTGCCATTCAGACTGAGCTGGATAGCCTACGAGCAGATGTTGATGCTATTTTTGAGATGCGGGGGACTGAGCGGAGCATGCCTCCACAAAGCTAGCTGAGATACTATTCTTGAGGCCTTTTTAAGGCTCCTATAGAGACATAACCTGAATAACGTGTTCGTGACAAGAGGCACCATTCTAACTGCACCACTGAGGCCGGTGATGAGTCCCGCGCCAGAAAAAGGGAGCAGATAGAGATGGAAAAAGCTAGGAGGGCCTCGTTAGTGGATGAGGAAATATGCCAGAGGAGGGTGCAAGAGTTAGTTGTTGGGGCATCAAGTTCTGTGCCTGTGAGCGGAGCAAGGATCTACTGATGGTGCTGATATAGTGGTGGATGGAACTACTAATGGTGTAATCCTTATATATGTGGGCACTACTGATGGTGACCTAATTGCTGATCCTACGGGCTCCGAGAATTTGGACTCACCCGCTTGTTGATAGGTCTTCGGCGCTATGTGCCACAGTTTTGCTTCACCTACCATCCTGAGTTGCTATGATTTCTTGTGCATTCGGGACAATTGAAATATTTTTTGTTAGTGGTGGGGTAAATGAAATGTGAGTGATAGGGTCAAGTCTTAGTAGCCCTACTCACAATCCTCTCTTGGGGTTTTCTTTCTTGTGTTCATTTTACCCAGAGACTGCTTAAATATCTGTTGAACTGCATGTATTAGTAATTGTATGTGTAGAATTATGATGGCTAATAGAAAATTATACACTGTCAAATTGTAGTGCTTGAAGGTATAGGTTCAGAAAAGTTGAATTTGTTTCGCTCTAAAAAATGAGATGAAAAGCAACCAACTCTACTGGCCATAAACCTTCAATTAAAAACTTGCACTGGAAATTCTGATAATCTATAGTGCACCAATGTATCAACAAGTGAGTGTGAGGATATTGTGCGTGTTACTAATGGTAGCAAAACTAGAAACTTAACTTGCCCCGGTTAGTGCATGCTAAAGGAATCAACTCTAGAGATGTAAGGATCAGGCCCTTGTTCGAAATAGCCCATATTTAGCCTAAAAGAGGTTGGCCAAATGAAATGAATGACCCATTTGATCCAAATATGTTGAGCTTGTAGACCATTTTTTTCTCACCAACTCACCTTCCCAAGGTTTAATATTTTGGCCCCAGTCCTTCCTTGGACATGCGACATAGAGGTGTGAAAATCCTCAGTGTGAGAGGTGGGCTAATTGAAACAAAAGACCCTCGTCTTTTGACCTAACTAATATCAGGTACTTTGCAGCACCTCGCATTTGAAAATCCATGATTTGAGGGTGGATATTATGAGAGAAGACCCAAAAATGGGTGTGAAAAGAGTTGGATGTTGAAAATAAAAGCATAAGTAAGAGAAGGATGTGACTTGGCAAAAATGAGAGAACAGTTGAAAAAGAGAGAAAAAAGTTTTCTAAAAAAAAGATACAAAAGTAAAAGTCACATCTAATGGTGAAATAAGGCAAAAGAAATGACGGAAAATAAATAGGGGGTAAAAAACAAGAAAATGAGGTGGAAATCTTGGCAGTAATGTCAAGGAGGGCATATAGTCACACTAAGCCTACGTTACAAGTCAAGAAAGTGCTATAGTGATTCTACAGTGTACTGTGGTGAACCTAAGCAATGAAGATAAGGGAAAGCCTATGGCGTGGAGCACTAATTGTATTTGAACTCATTCCTGAGCGTGAGTGTTAAGATGGATTCTTGTACCCAAAATTTATAACCACTATGTGAAAACTGAGGATAATGTTTGACGTGAGGGCACTAGTTATATTATGAGAAAATTGGTACCTTAGTGAAAGGAAAAACAATATAGGTGTCTGTTGCATGGTAAATTCGTGTCATGATATAATCCCCATGAGTTAGATTGTCGAAATTAAGGCATAGACCTACACTAAATCAAGAAAAAGTCAGGATAGATAGCCATGTTATTGCTAGAGCTTAAAGGAGTCTGCTTCTATGCAAGTATCCTTTAGGGTCAAAGTCCTTCTCTTGAGGACAAAAAGGAATTTAATTTGACGGTGTTGATGTATCGTAAGTTCACGGTATTTCTAATGCATCTTGCTTAAGAGTTGTGTGTGTCTAGAGCCTTTTTGTATTGGTTTTAACTAGTTTTGTTTCTTGTTTTGCAGGAAAGAAGTTTAGGCAAAAAACAACGAAGACAACCAAAAAGTGCAGAAATAGACCTACAGAGACAATCGATGGTCAAGGACCTAATCAGAGACCCGCAGGTGGTGCTCGTAGATAATCAACCCAAACATTGAAGGAAATCAGGGAATTCTTAACAAGGGTGGAACGACGATTGGCATCGACGGTTCGTTGATCGATCGATCGATAGACCTACTAGTTAACCGTAGTTAGTTAGTGCGAGGGTTCCAATACCTGATACCTGAAGATTCTAAGTATGGAGTTATGGAGGAGTATCGACGAACCATATATGGGTTAATGGATCGTCCTATTGGTCCGTCATTTGATTTTAGAGAAGTTGAAATCTCGAGGCTGAAATATTTTTCCAAGTCCTGACTGACGAAAGCAAGCGACGGACTGTCGATCGATTGACGACTCGTCAATTGTTCTCATCAATTGAAGCCACATTCCTATTTTTTTTCCTTATTTGAATTCCTTTTTCATTAAGACTTTGTTTTCTATAAATAGGGGATAAAACCTCATTTTTTTGGGGTTAGCTACAACTAATCTTGTTCTTATTTATGTATTGGAGATTAATTTTGTAACTTTGGCAAATAATTGATTCCCGGATTTGGTTCTAAAGCTTTTGGGTTGAAATTCAGTGCAATTTCTGGGTTTACTATTATTGTTACGTAAGTTTATGATTTTTTCATCTACAAACACGAATTGTGTTCTTGCTATTATGGGAAACTAAATCCACAATTAGGGTTGTGGGAACAATGAGGGATTAACAAAGTATAACTAGTAGTTAAGCAATTCTTGAATATTGTTTTTGTATGCATTGACAATATTTTCGCTTAGAAGTCTTTATAACGAGTGCACGCATTAGAACTGAACTTGTTGCTACATGTCGGACCAAGGAGGTAGTTAATAAGAAAATAATTATGAATATAGATTTAATGTGATAATATGTAATAGTCTAGTATCGATTGGTTCGAAGTAATAACTATGTCATACATCAATTATATAATGTCTAATATGAGGTAATGGTATGAGTTAGTACATTATACATACGTAGCCAAATGAAGGTGCGGGGTGAAATTCTCTAGATTTCGGACAAAGGATTTAGAAATACACTAAGATAGGATTGCTATTACTAGGAACGATACTGTGTAGAACTTGTTGGGAAACACACATACCTAGTTACTTTTTATCTTGATACAAGCCAAATCAGCTTTTGGTCAATTGATAACCACCACGGATGGGAAAGAATTTGTTTCACAAACCCCCTTTTTACTTGGTTTTCCTTGTTTCGGAAAAATATTCTCTTGGACGAAAAAAGATAATGCGGGGGGTGGGGTTTTTGTGTGTGAATTAAAGGGTGGAAGGCGTTGTAAAACAGTGCTTCTGGGGTTCCCCGTGTGGTTGGTGGGGGGGGGGGATGTGGTTGTGGCGGGTTGGTGTTGGTTGAGGGGGCCTTGTGGGGTTAGGGTTTTGGGTGGTGGCCTTGGGTGAATGAGTGGTGGGGTGGTTGTGGTTTGATGTGGAGCCATAGTTATAGTGTTGTCTGGGTGTCTCTTGATTTGTTTCTTTTGTTTTTTTTGGTGGTTTTTTTTGTTTTTATTTTTTTGGCACTTGTTTTTTTTTTTTTTATATTTGCTTGTTTTTTTTTTTTTCTCCTGTGTTTTTTGGGTAAGCAGGGAATGTGGTCTTGTTTCTCGGTGTTGTTTTTTTGGTGGGCATTTTGCTGGTCTTTTGTTTGGTGTGTGTTTTTTCGTTTTTGGTAGTTTTTTGTTTGCTTTTTGACTTGATCTGATATAGACTTGTGTGGGGGGGGGGTTATGTTTGTTTTTTGTTTGGGTTATTAGCTGGTGATCCTCTCGGGTTTTCGTTTGTGCTAGTTTGTTTTGTGGCTCCCTCTGGGTTGGAAGGTGTGTTGTTTTTGTTGTCATCTTTTGGTGGGGTGTTTTGGTGCAGTGTGTGTGTTGGATTGTCTGTGGGGCTAAAGATGAGGGGGTCCTAGACGCTTGAAAACTGGGGTTGGGCCGCGTGGGGTGGGTGCGTGTGGTTTTGGTGTTTCTCCTGTTTGTTCCTGGTGGTGAGGTGGTTATCGTGGGGTGTCTTCCCCCGGGCTTGGTCCCTAGACTTCATTAGACCTAGTTTTAAGGTTAACCTTGAATGATATACTAATACTCGGGAAGTCATTTTGCGACTTTTTAATCATACGTTTAGGTTATACTTCAACCTAACATTTTCTGAGATATTACACTACTAGAAACCCAAACACAACTGAGGTAGAAGCTCTCCATCTCATGAGACATACTTTGGGAACCTAGACTCAACTAATGTAAAAGGTCCAATTTGGAAGCCGAACTCAACTAGCGTAAAAGCTTCCATCTCATATTGAATATCCGCTCGGTGCTAAGCATTATTTCCCACGAAGTTCATATTACATCTTGACTTAAGTTCATATTTATGAAAGAATGTCTTGACACTAAATCTAACATACTTCATAAGATAGCTCATATATCATGTATGAGAATAACCTTTCACCGTCCCTGCGTGGGGTTGGGGTGTGGGGGGGGGTCTTCGTAGTAAATTGGGGGGTGGGTTGGGGGGCACTACGTTGGAAGGCTGACCTTTTCAAACCTAAACTCATCATCATTGTGAGGAAATTATTCACCATCATATTTACGTCACGGGCACTCTCGGAGTGGGGGTTGTTGTCGAACATGATACTTCCTGGCTGTTGGTTCGGTTGTGTGTGTTGTTATCGTGGTTTGTCTATGTGGTGTTAAAATTGTGTTTAAAAGACTCTGTGTTTTTCCTAGTTTCTGCTGGTTCGTGTTTGTGGTCGGGTGTTACATGTGGAGTTTTTTGTTTTTTGTTTTGTTTATGGTATGGAGATGTGTGATTGGTGACCTCCTTCGTGTGTTTTGGGTTGTTGCTGTATATTGTGTGGTTGTTGTGGTGTAAAAGTGGTGTTTTTATTTTTTGTCTGGTTAAACATCAATGCGTTTGGGTTGGTGAGTCTTTATATGAGTCGGTCTGTCTGTGCTTTGGAGTCTTAATTTGGGGTAATGTGGAACCACATGAGTGTTGGTAGATTATGGCGGGGGAGTGCGAGCTCGTTGGTGTTGGGTGTAATCATCCCCTTTGTTTCTGACTTACCTCCCCTGACAGCTGTTTTGCCGTTGTTTGGGTTTTTTGACGGCACCTTGGTAGTGGGTACATAACCGTACGGCCGAATCCTGTTGTGGGTCTTGTGAGATAATTTTCTTGGTCAACTTGCGATGAAGACTTGGGGGGTGTGTGGGGTGGTGCGGGGGAGGGGGGGGTTGTATATGGGTTGTGTGTGAAATGGGGTATGGGTGTGAGCGGTGGGGGGTTTGTGGGATGGACTATACGTTTGTGTAGGGGTGTGTGGTGTTTTTGTTTGGTGGCTGGTGGGGGGGGTGTGTTGGGGTGGTGGTGGCCTTACTGTGTGGTTGGGGTCAACTGGGACCATTCTTTGGGTGGTGAAGAGGCTGTGTTGGCGGGTGGGGGTGTCTGGGTGTGGGGCGTTGGTGGGAGCGGCAGAATCATGGTAGTAGATAGCATATTGTCTGGCTTTTCAAACTTCAAAGCTCGGATATGGGCAAGCAAAGGGGGTGTGGCAAAAAAAAATCTAGAACTCACTACATTATACGCTGGAGAGGAACATAGAGGTCGAAGGAACAAGGTAAGGCGGGCACCGCCAATTAGTACACCAACAAGCAAAATCCCATAATTTTCCTTATGTCAGCAACACAGGCCACTCAAAAGATCAATATTTTGGGGGGGAAGGGTACGGGGATTGGTGTTCATTGGTTCGTGTATGGAGTGGTTGGCAACATAGAGGAAACCATTATAAAAAATAAGAGTGTGCGAATGCCTATATAAAGTAGGATTAGTAGGCGTGAGGGGGCTCATTAAGAATTGTTTTGAGCGGAGGAACCTATGACTTGGGGGGTGGTTGGTGCAGGTCAAACGCTAAGCTTTTCCGAGGATTTCTATCTTTAATAGGATTTTTGGTATATTTTAAGGGATGGTCCATGGATGAATTCTTCCATGGATGGAGACGAAACCATACCTTATGAATCAGAACACGCCAATTTAATTTAGCAAAAACCCTTAATCTTGAACTCTAATATCTAACTTTCTTCTTCTTCTTCTCTTCCTTCCTTCTTCCTTGTGTTCTAGAGAGAGAATTTCTTGAGGATTAAGTTAGGGAATTGATTTGGGTTTTAGAAATAATGAATTCATTTAATGGTATAAAATACTTATTTAGGTGATATAATTTAGGCTAAAATGACAGAATTTAATATGAATTAAAACCGGAAAATCCCAAAGTGCCCCAAAATATAACCACCAAAAAGTAGTTTCCAGCCCCATTCACGAGTTTTAGTGACGAACCATGGTTGGATCCATGACCCGTGATGGTGAAGCATGGATTGGTTTTAGAGAATTCATTTTAAAGGCCTAATCTGTGACCCCTCACCCACGAGTGTGGACAGAACCATGAGTCATGGTTCCTACCATAGTCCACAACCCTTGGGATGTTTTTTAGGGGTCCTCCTGATGAGTCCACAACTTGGACTCAATTAGGACTTTATTTTAATAGATTTAGTGTCCACAATTTTATATTTTGTGCCAATAACTGATGTAAATCTTTGAGTTTCAATTAGTTGGACTTAGGGACAAAAGATGGACAATATCGAGCAAAAAAGGACACGATAACTAAAAGAACGAAGAAAGAAGGCCCGAGGATCAGCTAAACCATTGGGTGAGTCGCAGAAAGGCTCATGAACGACTAAAATAACGTACAAAGAAAGGCCCAAGAATGAATAAAGCCTTATCGCCCAAAGTTACAAAACTCAAAATGTTGAAGGCCAAAGCAGAAAGGCAATGAAATTAAACAAAGGAGGGATCGTCGAGTTGATAGGAGATCCCAACTATCATACACACCAAATGATCCTTGCACAATAATAATTTTTGACAATACTTGTCAAGTGTATTTAAATATTCCGTCATTCTACTGTCCGACATTGAGCCATCTATACAGTATAGTGTTTGGATAAGAGTAAATTAATTTATTTTTGAAAATTGCTTAATTTTTTCCTTAGCTTTTGAAGATTTTCAATTATAATGAAATTGGAAGTGAGTGTTTGAGATTCTTCATTATATACATGTGTAAAGAGACAATTAAATCTACTAGTTAGGAAACACCAGTTTAGTAAATCATTTTCTTTTTTTTTTTTTTTTAATTATGTGTAACTAAAAAACCAAAACCCCAAGTCTTGGTATGATTAGAGTAGGATTGACTGTTGGGGTGTTGCTAATTAATAGTTTATTTGATGTGTAAGTGTAATTTTTTTTATAGTTATGGTTGAATTTAATGGGTTTTTCTTGCAAATGCACTCTTAAATTAGTGTTTTAGGCTTGCTCGAGATAGAGAGAAGTTTTGAAACCAAAACTACTGAATCAATGATATGTGGGTAGTGGGTTGTCATGGGTTCAACTTGAGAGAGTTAATCCTAAACCTTCTTCCACACATTCAGCTCGAGAGAGTTAATCTACTAAATCAAATGTCGAGCTTTATTGGGGCTTATTGGTGTTCGAGACAAACCAATTTGATTCAGGGTAAATTGTTAGAGAGTTTACCCCACTAAATTCTAGCTTAATCACTAATACACAAATGTTTACTACTAATTGCAATTAGTAGGTAGTTTGTCTTAGCCCATAATCCCATCACATCTTAAGAATCTCGTGTGCATATTTGTATTTTAGTGTATTTTCTATTTTAGTTGATAATTGACTACAAACCCCTCTTTTGATGTTCGACACTTGTGTCACCCTTTAATTTTTTAAAAAAAAAAAAAAAAATATTGAATTACGCATAGTGTTTTTATACATGGATAATTTGAAATGATTCATGCTTGGTTGCTGATTCTTAAAAACACTACTTGTGGGAACGATCTCAACCCTTGGTTGAGTTGTTATACTGACTGACGATCATTGTCACTTGAACTGGAAGTAGTGTCCAGATACACCAAATCAAAATGGCGTTGCTGCCGGGAGATGGTGTTATTTGAGAACTTGTAGTTAAATTTAATTTATCTCTTGTTAGATAAAATGATACTTACTTAATTTTTATCTTTGTTTTTTTTAAGGTGAATAATTGGATTTTCCTCCGTTGGAAGTGATGAAACCTTCAAGTAATTGGAAGGCGAAAATCTTCATGAGCCGTGACTAAGTCTTAAAGCACTTCTATTTCAATGTCCAACTCATGAAATTCTTAATGAAGTCCTTCTAGAATGTTTTTTATTACAGAAGTTTTAGTCCAGAACAAAGTGTTGGTTGTCAACAATCCTAGTGTTAGTATGAAACCCTATGTGATAGCAGCCCACTACTTGAACCATCAAATTGATTCCATCAAAAAGTGTGAAAGGGAACTTTCAGCTTAGCAGCCCTGTAACACTCAAATGGATGAGTTACCCAGAAAGTTTAGAGCGCTGGAAGTCCATTGCATCAAGAAGGCCGATTTGGTCCTCCCATTAGAGAAAAAGATTTTAAGAACAAAGAGGATAGTCAAACTAAAGAAATACTTACATCCTTCTCTAAAAATCAATTTCAGTTAGGTGCTGAGGAGTTAATGGAAGAATGAATTGATGCTTAACTAGAGGGAACCTCACACTCCATGTTTTCATTCACTCCAGCTTCTGGGATTCTAATGGACCGAGTTTGAAATGACCTCGGCCCAAAGACAAAGAGAGGTTTCTGAATGAAATGACCTAACTCCACTTCATGGGTCTGATGTGCGAACGCACGTCGTGCCGTGACACTAACTAAGGTATTTTTTGGGAGGAACCCAAGAACCCTTTTTCTTCTTCTTCTTTAGTTTTGTGTTAGAAATAATTGTTGTGTTGGTTGTGCAAAGTTTAAAGTGTGGAAAAATCTAGAAAGCGGCCAAGGTTTGCTAGCACTATCCGTTGGCAAATTTGCCAGTGAGATCGGTATGCCCGACTTACTCAACGTTGGACTCAAGTTAAATGTGTACATTATAGTCCTTACAACTCGGCGGCTCAAGAACTGTTGGCAATTTCGCTAGCCAGATCAGCGTACCCTATGTAGACTGCCATTTGAACCCCCCATTAACTACAGATCCGGTAAAACTTAGGCAAGGTAATTGACTACTACTACTTGGCGTGGTCGTCATGTAGTTTTGTTGAACATTACTAATTGTAACCGAATGGAAAAAATTGGACGGTTTTAAAAATGTTTCATTCAAATCTTCACTTTCTCTATTTCCTCTCTACTTCCATATCTTTGCAAATTCGCACCTAGTTTAGTACTTTCAAATTTTTGGCATGTTCCCCTAAACGTATTTTTTTTTAGGAGTTGTCGATTTTGTGCGTTAGATTTCATACCTTGTTGTGATGGTTGCATTCCTTATAACTGTTGGCGAGAAGTTGAGTAGTGATGGCACTCGGTGACCTACTAGAAGTCTTCTTAATCACCCTTTTGTCTTCACCCCTACAAAACAACACCTTTTTTGCACTGTAAAATTTTTTGGTGGACTGATTCCTTCATCTTCTCGCTCTGAAATTGTCCAAGCATTTCAGTCTATCGTATTCAACATAAAAAGGGGGTTTTTTCTTTTGAACTCGGAGTTTATATTATTTTTTTCTAATCTAGCCTTGAATAATTTCAAATGATTAGTTATGTTATGTATGCAGAGCCTCTTTGATCTTTATTTGTTTTGAACTGTGCGTTTTGATATTTTTAACTCTTGCCTATTGCTTTGATGGTTGATTTCTTTCTTGGGTCTTTGCGCGTTAAAATGAATTAAAAATCTTAGGATTGTGCTCGCATGTCACAATTGTTTGTCGGGTGAAGTCTAAGTCACCTTTATTTGGGACAAATAATGTAATTTGCCCAATGATAGAGTAGACAAAAATATTCTTAAGAGTAAAAGTCATCTAATGGACACATATGGCAAAACTAAGAGAAGTGTGAGTATCCCGGGGTAATAGGTGCTATGGTTCTTAGTTTAATTTGAATTGTGCATGTATTGATTTTGTTTTCAGGGCTTGTGGGGTAGAATTCGAGGTTTGGTTGGAAGTAGGCACTTGGGTCATTTGGAGAGCTGGGTCGAGTTTGTCAAACCACCCGGTTTGCCAAAGTTCCCCATCCTTTGAATTCATACCTTTTGTGATGTTGCATTGTATACTTAGGGAGTCGATAAGTTTGATGTAGTTGATTGCATGTCTGCGGGCACCCTATAGAAGTCTTCTTAATCACCCTTTTGTCTCACCCCCACACCCTTTTTTTTGCCCTGTAAACTTTCGGTTGAGCTGATTCTTGATCGCTGAAAATATGTCGTGATTTGCTGAAAAGGACCTCTAATCGCTGAAATTTTTTAATACTTTTCTATCTTTCTTTTTGGGAGCTTCAACCCTAATCACGAAGTGATTTAGCAACCACCGACTGGTTTGGGCGAGTGTGTCGTAATAGTTTTTCCTATGAATTTGTCCTAAATGTTTTTCTTCTAACTTCTTCTTGATACTTTTTAGAGATGCTATACCAATACTGCAGAAGAATGCCACCAGGAGGAAGGAAAGTGCCTCTATTCCTCCACTTTCCTACAACAATCTATGAGAATACTCTACCTTTTGCTTCTAAAGTAATTTAAACTTCCCCCATCTTAATGCGAAGGAAAGGCAAGGGGAAAAATTACTGGACATCATTATAGAGTAGGTCGACAGTGACGACATCATGCTACCCACTCCCAACTCCTTTAGAGTGGAGGTGAGTCAACAAAAGCCTCAAATTGTATTTTCTGATGATGATGAGTTGGTCGCAACACAAAAGATAGAGCTTTGATCTAAAAGGATGAATGATCTGTCTAGGATCAGGAACCCTCATCATACCAGTTCTCCTCCTCCAGTACAGAACTGGCAGTGGTCACCACCAGTACAAGGTTCCTCATCAAAAATCAATAGTATAAAGACAAAAGGGATGATGACGATTTTTGAGGAGAATCGTATATCCACTAACGGTGTATTGATAGGAACCCAGATATTATGAGTTGTCTGAAGGCTCATAATTTCCAGATCTTTACCAAGCCGCGTAGCCTTTATATATAAAATAGGGTCCAGGAGTTCTATGCATCTTATGGGGCCTTGATACCATAACGGAAGAAGCAAGTAGCAGCTTTTAAATTGGTTGACTATGTAGTTGTCTGGGGAAAGAAGGTCAAGTGTGAGAGTTAGTCTATTAATTATGTTTTGTATTGCCTTAATGACATTGATGACGAGTGCCAGCATCTGATTTGAACAATGACTTTAAACAACATGAAAAATTTGTTGGCTCTGCTCATATCAGATGGTAATCCTCTGTGGCTAGAAATTGGAACACAAATTGGAAAGAAGGATCTTAACATTGCTGCACGGTTTTGGTTTGGCTTCTTCAACATCACTATCATGACATCTCAGAACAAGATCCTTCGCCTAACTAAGGCAGCATGTCTAGGTTGCATTATGGAAGAAACCAGGATAAATCTGGGGATCACTTTAGCACAGGAGGTGGTCATGAGGGCCAAACAGCGGTAGACCTGCCTTCCCTTCCCAGTATGAAATCATTGAAACCTATGCGACTGGCCGGGTACCTATATATGCTAAAATGGTTGTGGAAGTGATTTCGACATCATCTACTGATATCTGGAGGATCGAGGCTTCCCTAGGATAACACAGTACACACAAATCCAACCCCACATTCAGATTCAACTTTTGTCATACTCTAACCCCTATGCCTTGATCGTTGATGTCATCAAAGATACTTCAGCCAATACTAAGCATCGACGATCGTCAATCAGTATAAAACTTAACCAAGGGTTGGGATCTTTCCCACAGAGAGTGGTATTCAGAATATTTTAGCCAAGCATAAATAAATTTATGCAGTCATAGTTACAGGAAATTATCGAATGAAAACATAGTAAATTAGAAGGGGTGACAAAAGTGTGAATTAACGATGGGAGGTTTTGTAATCAAATTTACAATTAAAAACAGTAAAAATAATAAGAGAGACTAATGGAGAAACATTATTCTTGGGATGTGACCGAAATATGAGATAAAAGACACCAAAGGGTATTGCCATTCTGATAATACCACCACTAATATTGTACTGTAACTAGGCCTAACTTTAATTGGGTTAAATTTTCTCTAGAGGAAAGCCTACCAGATACCTAACTCGGTTTCTCTTGAAACTGAGTTGCATCCTTTAAGCACATCCTCCGCCTCAAAGATGAAAGTATGGGAACGCGAATAGGATTCACTCTCTCAAGCTGAACCCATGAAAACCCAATAACTATTTGCTATAAACTTAGTATTCTTAGATTTAAAACCTCTCTCTAGAGCAAGAGAAAAATGCTAAGGTGAAATTGTATTTGGAACTACAAGCTTATTTATTTCAAACAGAACTACTAAGTGAAATCACATTTAAATACAGAATATACCAACAATAACCAACACCCAATAATAGATTCACCCCATATTCACAAAATCACACCCTAAGAATTGGGGATTTAGCTAGACATAAATAAAAGGAAGATAATAATACCAAATCAAAGTAACATCAATTGGGTATGATTTATTTTCACTTTAATCGAGTCTAGGATGAAGAATTTCCAATGCCCACTCAAACTTTCTAAATGTGAGATCTCAGTCTCCAATGTTAAGAGCAAAGTTTTTCCAAATGGTCTCAAAACTACTCAAACAAGAGAAAGCTAATTTCAAAATTAGCTGTTCAAAACTATTAAATTCGATACTAGTTCAAATCGAATGAGTATTTATTAATTTTCAACAAGTGTGTGCTGTGAATGACCACTCACTCTTCTCAGTTATTAAGGTCATTTTGAGCACCGCTATCTGCCTTTTGGTATGTCCATCGTCATCTTTAATATCCGTGTTTTTGGATCATTGAGCACATAGAAACCGTTTCACGAACTCTGCTTGGCAACACGCCGACTGCTATTTTTCACAATTGATTTGATTATTTTCCTTTGGGGCACACCACACGGGAGAAACACGTGAGGATGAGACCTTTTGGCGACAAGCCAAATGGGTTCGGCAATTCTTAGATCTTCATTTCTTCGTTCTACTAGCTGCTTTTGTTCCTTCTTTCTCCATAGTGTCCACGCCTTGTTTCTAAGTTCAAAATACCTGAAAATCAAGGTTTTAATCAGTTTTAAAGACAAAATATGGATTTAAGGACACTAAAACTATCAAAATATATCCCTAAAGGAGTTCGTATCGTGGACTCATCAAGCCTTCAGGTATCCCTATTGGTGCCCCTTCTGAGATGACAAGTTCCTCTACTGCTGAATTACCTCCTAAACTTGTTGTTGTTGTTTCCTCCCAACCCTACTTTACTAGCTTCATATCCTTCTCGGAATGGGCCCAACTTTGCCCATTTTGGTCGATCGCTCCGGCGGCTGGCCAGACATGAGTCCTTCATTTCCATCCATTCCCCAGGCAATGATCAAACTGGCCTGGCCGATACTGTGACAACACTGAGCACTATCATTAATGCTCTTGCGTCTAGGATAGTGTTGTGTGAGTAGGGACAGGGAGTATTTGAGAAGGTGCTAGCCCTAAATGCCAATATTGTTGTGTTTAGGAGAGACATAAATCAGCTAAAGTCCACCGATATGTCCATAATTTTCAGAATGATGGATGCCAGAGATTGCTTCCCTCTACCAATCAATAGATGAAGGCTATATACAGAAATAGTTGATAAATTTCCGAGTTAAGGTGGGATATAGATGAAGAGATATTAAGGGATGCCTGGGAATCTTTCTTCTATGAGGCCCTCACTAAGATTAGGAGACCATGGGTAATGCATTTGTGTAAGTGCTTCATTGATCTCCCTTTGTTGAGATTAGGGCAGCTAACATTAATCTTCTTGAGGTGATTCTGGTCACTAATGCCCATATCCAGGTTGACACTTTGGGTACTAAGGCCCGTGATCCGATTAATGCACCGGGAACTGATGCCCAGACAGATGGAGCGACTATGTAGACATGATCTCTCTTTACTTCCCTTTTTGTCTTTCTTTATTTTTCCTTTTGGATATTTGTTATTTTCATTTGAGGACAAATGATTTTTTTGTGGTGGGTGATACCTACCTTTTGTGTGGTTATTTGTTTTGTGTGTATTTGGGTTGTAAGATTTACTTGAATTTTCAATTGCATCATGTGCATGATTGAGCTTTTGTCTCCTATTCTTAATATGCAATTAATTTTGACCGTTAAAAAAAATTCCCGCATCTTGTTTTTTGATGAATCCGGTTTGTTCCTCATTTTCTCTCCTGTAAATTTGAGTATTGGGTTCGATCAAGAAACATAACTTTGAAATAGTGGTTACAATCCAACAACATGAATTTGGCGGCTACGGGTAAAGGCCAAGATGAAAGTTTGCATAGACAATATGTAATTCTTGTAGTTCGCTGTGACTAGACAAATATCGGATTGAGTCTCCTTGCGATGGATAAAAACTAAAATAAAGCAAATGTGTCGAGAGTCTGGTTTTACTTTCGTGTCCATGTCTTAGGTGTGATGGCTACCATTAACCCTGCCAGTGAACACTCTTAGAAATTTTCCTATTAGTCTATTTTGACTAAGTGATGAAAATCCCATTATATCATCTTTAGACAACTTTTTTTGATATAGTATTAGCCCAAATTGACATATACCTCTTTTGTGTCCTACCTTGTGAGTGTGTGAACTCCTTTGAAGCACCCCTTGAGCCTTAAACCCTTTCGTGAAGAACTTTGGATGACCTAATAATAACCTTTCTTGACCCATTACCCATAATCCTCATGAAGTTGTGGTTAGTTTGATTAGCAAAATTAGGGCCCCAAAGCTATGTTTGGGAAGTGTGGTGAAAGGAGAAGGTACATCAAGAAGTTCTAGAAATTCCCCTTTATCCAAGACTTTGAGAAAAATAGAACCCCTCCATACAAAAAAAAAATAAGAAGAAAAAAAGAGAAATAAACAAAAAAGTTGTGGAATATAGTAGTAAAGATGAAAAGAAAATGGGGTTTTCAAGTACTTGAGAGAGGAATATTGGTAACTTATGAGCACTAATTAAATTGATGAAGAAAAGGAAAGGAAGTGTTGTTTACACCGCGTTTCATGAGGATGAAAGTCACTGAGCCTAAATGACCATACCTTTACACTAAGCCCCATTACAAGTCTTAAAAAGACCTTTGTGATCCTGAATGAGCTGAAACAAAGGTTGATTGCAAAATACGAGCAAGCCTATGGGTGAAATCATGAATTGTGTTCATCTTTGTAATTGTAAGCATTGAAATTGATTCTGAAGCTTTAAAATAGCGAACGATGGTGTGGGAATATGGAAACTTTCCTTGTGTGAGGACATTTGTACACTTTTATTTAGCTTGAACTTGCATTTGAGCAAGTATAGTAAACTTGAGATTCTCCCATAATGGTGAGTCACAAATTGAATCATTGGGTGTGAAACTTTGTCCTCCTTCATGAAAGAGTTTGATCTTTGTGTTTGCATTCATTATTTATATTGTATATCACTTTTATGAGACATCTCTTTTGAACTAATGGACTTGATGAAAAACAATGTTTTATGGTTTGTGGTGTTTATGAGTCACATTTCAGACTCATTTAGGGCTCTTTTACATAGATATAGTGGGGGGCCTCAAATGTCATATTATTATTTTAATGCCAAAATTGATGTAAAATCCTTGAGTTTCATGTATTTGAACGTAAGGTACAAAGAATGGACAATATCACGCAAAATGAAAACGCAACTAAAAGAATGAAGAAAGGAAGACATGAGGATCGCCTAAACCAGTGTGCCAAGAATTGAAGGAAAAAATAAATTAGGTGATAGGAAGGAGCAGTCAGTGAGTTGCAAAACGATACTTAGAGATTATGAAGGCCAAAGAAAAAGGGAGATGGAATTGACCAAAGAAGCGGATCACCGCTTTGATCGGTGATCCCAACTTATTACAAACCCGATGATCTTTCGCACATAATTTTTTGACACTTAATACAATTTTAAATTCTAGTTTATTATCCATACAACTTGAGCTCTAGCACAGTAATATTTCAGATAGAGAAGTAACTAATTAGCTATGCTGAAACATTGTCTATGTTTTTCTTTAGCTTTTGAAGATTTCCATTTCCAGTAATAGAAAGTTGTATTGGAGATTCTTATTACAAGACTTTTGTAAATAGACCAAAAAATCTTATCTTATCCGTTGATAGAAACACCAGTTGGTATCGATTTCTTGATTTTTACTATGTGTAGCTAAAACCCCAATTCTTGAGGTGTGATTATGTGATTAAGGATTGATATAATTATTCGTTGTTGCAAATTAATAGTTTATTTGCTTGTATAAGTGGGATTTAATGTGGTGGTTTTGGTTGATTTAATGGTGGGGTTGTAGTTGCAAATGCAATCCTAGATGATTTGTTTTAAGGGCCTGCTCAGAGAGCGGTTTTGAAACGAAACTCTGCAAGTGATGGTTTGTGGGTAGTGGGTCTCATTGGTTCAGCTCACGAGAGTCAACTTAAAACACCCTCTTTTCCTAAATTCGCTGAGAATTTCAATGGACTCAAGCAAAGGTTGGGCTTCATTGTGGCTATATTGTTGTTCGAGAAAAAATAAACCAATTTGGTTCCAGGGTAAAAAGGCGCGAGAGCGAGTTTACCCCCCACTAAAGTGTAGCTTAATCACCCTACAAAACACAGTTGTTTAACTACTGTTGTAAATCACCCCCACCCCCCGTTGTTTGTCGTAGTCAATAATTCTATCACCTATCACACCCCAAGAATGCCCTCTCCATCATTCATACTTTATGTAGTTTTGTTTTAAAGTGGATAATTGATTAGAAAACACCCCTTTTTTTATATTCTACTAACACTGTTTAGCTCTTTAATTTGATGTGTTTTTACCCGTAAATATTTTTAGCTATGACTAATTGAACTGATTGATACTTGGCTGTCGATTTCCAAAACCACTCAATGTGGGAATGATCCCAACGCTTGGTTGGGTTATTTCACTTATTGACGTTCGTTGGTAGTTGAATAGGAAGTAGTGTCTTGATACATCAGATCACCTACTCATGGACCCATGGTTGGTCCTTGGGGATCTTACCTTTACGTTCTAACACGAAAACCCTCTATTTTTAAGTACGGAGAGGTACATCATTGACTCTAATTCTAAATTTAAGGTCTAGTTTAGCCTATTAGTTTTCGTAGTGTTACAATATCTCCCTCGTGGGAACATTTATCTTTGAAAGAGTATCTAGACACCTATTGAAGTAAAGACTCAAGACTAGAATCCTATCACGGATGAAAGATCAAAATAAGTAGAGTTCAAAGGAGGAAAGATCAACTCTAATTCAAACATAAAAGAACTGCATCAACAAGACAAGTAGGAACGCCAATCTAACAAGCCTAATCATGAAAACTCAACATTTCCGTATCCACGTAGGAACTACCTTCATCAAACCAAAAATCATTCCAACATAATGTTCATGGAGAAACAATGCAATTTACCTAAAAAACATACTAAGCATTTTCCATACCCACAATAATTCATCTCATGCAAGCATACTGTAAATTCTTACTCAATGTACATTACACATGAGGAAAATCAATTAAAAAACACTCATTGTCCTAATAACAGGATGTTCTTTAAATAAAAACATGAAAAACTAAAGAAAATCATGGAAACAAAACCACATATACCACACATGACTCTAAAAGAAACTCAAGAGGAACTACTTACCTCAAGCTTGAATAGGAGTAAAAAGACATATATGAGGATATCAGGACTTCATTTCGGCCTCAACCTCCCAAGAAACCCGCAACCCAACTCAGGTGATTTTTCCATAAAACGTTCACTGAAGCTATTTCCTTATTTCTCGATCTCTTGAGTTGTCAGTCTAGGATCTTTATCAGAACACTCTTCTTTATGCGGAAGACATTCATCAACTCCCAACCTTTCAAGGGGAATAATTGATGTCTGATCTCCTATACATTAGTTCTTAATCATAAAAAACAGGAAATACCGTACGAATCAGAGCCAACTCATTTGACAAATAAATCATAGGCAACTTTCCCAATACATTTCAAAATTATTTATGGGACCACATACCGAGGACTAAGTTTCTCTTTCTTGCCAAATCTGATCACACCCTTCATGGGTGAGATTTTCAAACAGACCCAGTCATTAACTTCAAATTCTAGATCCCTTCTTCTCACATCAGCATAAGACTTTTGTCTACTTCATATCATTCTTAACCTTTATGTAATAAGCCGAACTTTCTCAATGCCTCCATAAACCAACTCAGGACCTATCAAAGAAACTTCACCCACCACAAACTAACAAACTAGAGATCTCATCTCCTACCATACAAAGGGAGACAAACCAATACATGAATGATAGCTATTATTGTAGAAAAACTCTATTAATGTCAAGTGGTCATCCCAATTACCCTCGAAGTCTATTCAACATGCCCTTAACATATCTTCAACGTTTGGATAGTACTCTCCACTTTCCCATTCGTTTGGGGATGATAAGTCCTGCTAAGCTTAACCTTAGCACCAAGCCTTTTTCGAATGACTTCAGAAAGTAAAAGTTTATTGAGTATGCTGATTGGAAATAATAGATAGAGAAACTCATGCAATTTCACCATTTCCCTTATATACAACTTAGCATAGTCTTCCGCTAAAAACAGAATTTTTAACGGGGATAAAGTGGGCTGATTTATAATCCGATCTATAATGACCCAAATAGAATCATGTAGTATCCGTGTGCGAGGCAACCCAATATAAATTCCATGTTCACATGTTCCCACTTCCAAGTGGGGATACTAATATCTTGGGACAATACTCCCGACCATTGATGTTCAACCTTAACTTATTGACAATTGGGGAACTTGTCTACAAAACTTGTTGTATCTTTCTTTGTCCCATTCCACAAATAGATTTCCCATAGATCACAGTACATCTTAATGGCTCCTAGGTGAATAGAATTCCTTTTGAATAAACACATATTGTAGACTCTTGTGATCGGTGAAAACATCCACATATACCCCGTACAGATAATTCCTCCATATTTTTAAGGTAAAAACAACCACCGCCAACTCATTTATCATGGGTAGGATAACTCTTCTCATGGACTTTAAGTTGCCTTGAAGCATAGGTAGTCACCTTACCATTTTGCATAAGCACACATCCCAAAACTAAACTTAGAGGGGCATCACAATACCCCACACTAAACCATTTGTTAACCCTTCCGTTAAGTCAACTTTAAGTTGAGTAGTCTATCTTTCAACTTTGGAAACTTTTCTCATAAGTTTTCGACAACAAAAACTTAGATTTCTTTTGAGTCAAAGTCATCAAAGGAGAAGCAATGGAAGAAAATCCCTCAACCAACCTTCTATAGTAATAGGACAAACATAAAAAGCCTCTTAATTTCTAAAGGAGATAAGGTGTAGGACAACTATTGACCGTATCCGTCTTCTTAGGATTTACATCAATACCCTTGCTTGACATAATATGACCAAGGAAAGCTGCAAACCTTAACCGAAATTCACACTTTCTAAACTTTGCAAAAAGTTGTTGGTCCTTAAGAACTTGCAGAACATTTCTCATATGGTCAACATATTCATTCTCACTTCTTGAATAGATCAAAATATCATCGATAAACACAATTACAAACATGTCTAGCTATTTCCTAAGCACTCTATTAAAAAAGTACGTACGCCACCGAGCATTAGTAAACCCAAACGACATAGCACGAATTCATAATGACCATATCGAGTTCGGAAATCCGTCTTGGGAATATTAACATCTCTCACCCTCAACTGGTGATAACCTTAACGAAGATCAATCTTAGAGAAATAACTAGCCCTTTGAAGCTGGTCAAACTAGCCGTAAATTCTCGAAAGAGGATATTTATTCTTGATGGTCACTTTATTCAATTGACAATAATCAATGCACATTCAAATTGACCCATATTTCTTTCTAATAAACAATATAGGAGAACTCCATGGATAGATTACACTCCGGCGATGAAGCCCTTATTATCCAAAAATATTTTAAGGTTGCTCTTTCAAATGCGTTACCTTCATAAAACTCACCAACCCATTTTTATAAGAAGGAATAGAGATAGGTTGTGTATCCAAAAAAAGGTCAATACAAAAATCTATTTCCCTCTATGGAGTATTACCGACCAAATCATCAGGAAAGACTTTTGGAAATCGTTAACTATCAAGACCAACTCAAGAGAAGGGGTTTCAGAATCTACATCACTTACCCTAACAAGATGATAAGTACACCCTTAGGAGATTATCTTCCTATCTTTAAGACAAGAGAAATTGACCTCTAGGAATAGAATTTCCCACTTTCAACTCAAAAATAGGCTCATTTGGGAATTGTAATATATTACCACCCGAGTCCTACAGCCGATAGATGCATAACATGTATGCAACCAATCCATACCTAAAATCAAATCAAAGTGTAGCATGTATAACTCTATTAAGTCCACCAAAGTAACTTTATGGGATAAGGAAAGGGGACATCTTCTATAGATTTTTTAGCCACTACCGAGTTACTGTAACACTTTGAAAATCCAAGATGCGTCTTAAAGCCTAAGATAAATCCCATGAGATCTAGACACTGTTTTAAGAGTCATTTTACTGAAAATATGTCATATAGGTAGTTTAGAAACCAAAACGTCTATGAACATCCATGACGTCCGAAAAGTAGTTCAAGGAGGTACTAGCATTCCTTAGCCTATTTGACTAGCTTTTAGGAGTATGAAATCCATGAAATTGGAGAAAGGGTAGCTAACATGTGTTTAAGTATATTCATGGTTAAAACGTCAGGTTAATACTCCCCATGGAACAACCAAGGGTCCTTGAGGAGGACCCTTGCACGTTGGAGTAAACAATGCCTAAGTAATGTATAACCACGAGATGCAATCGACGATTTGTGTGTGTATAGATGGGGCGTCATGGGCAACCATCGACCAAAACTTAGGAAAATTGTTAAAGACCTGTCTTGCACAATTCTATGACAAGAACAAGGGATGTGTAGCACCGGAGGAAGGCTGGTCCGTCGATTGACCAACGATCCGTCGATCGTTGTCTCATCGGATGGGGCCTTTAATTCCCCTGCACATTTTTTATGTTGGTCTAACAAATTCATTATGGATTTTTAGTGGGAAGTTAGGGATTAAGTGCATCCTAATTCACTATTAACCTCTCCCCCCATGATAAAGACCTGAACCCCGTTAGTCCCTAATTACAACCTCTCAAAACAACAACTCTCTTCCCTCTGCTTCTTCCTCTTTCTAATTGGAAACCCACATTGAAGACCAGGTCGGGGAATTTGTGTGGGGATATAAAGGGTGATTTCACACCACCCTCAATTCTCACCATCAAACTTTTTGAGGTATGGATCTAATTCACTTTGAAACCTCTTTCCTTAAAGGGTTTCCTTAAAGTATTTCAAAAGTTTGGGTTGCATGTGCTTTCTTTCTCCATCTCAAAATTATGTTCTGAATGTGGTTTAAATTTTATGTTTTGTAATTGTAAAATATGCGTATAATTCCATGAGCTAACTCAATTATAATATATTTTTGATGGTTTGGTCATATTTTTTTGATGATACTCCTTAACACTTAATTTAGGTTTGATCTTGGTATAGGATTATGTTCAATTTGATTCAATTGACTTGGTATTGGTTGAATTACTATTCAATGAATGTTGTTTTACCTAATCATGAACAAATTAGAGTGATTATAGTCTTTCAGTTTTTCATTTTCATTCTAGTTCTTGAAGATGATTCTGGTTAAAGAAGTTATGTTGTGAATTGACCTAAGATCTTTTTCTCAAACTATGATTTGTATTGAATTGTATGGTAGTGATCCTTCTCAACCTTGTTATCATATTGATATTGACTACTCAGATTTATACCTAAAATTATGTTTTGAATTGAGGGTTTTTGGTAAGACCTTGATGATGAACTTGACGAGACTGCTAAATCCTTATGAATCCTCCTCCTATCCTTTACTTCAATTATGGTTAATTCGTGATTAGTGATGTTGTTTGGAGTATGGCCTTGTATTAGATGATGGCGTGTATGATGTGAATTGAAATTCCTTGATTATGATTGTGACAGTGTTTGCTTAAGATGAAATGTTTATAAGAGGGGTGGAACGATTTACCAATATGCCTTACATGATATGAAGATGTTAATATGCTAAAACAACCTCGCCTATATGAATTATAATGAAAGGAATTTATACTCATGCAATTCTTATTAGATATGATTATGAAGAATTAATACAAGGGGTAGACCTATGACCTACATAAGCTATGATTATTAATAAAGACATTAAAGAATCATTTTAATAAAGGACTTAGCTTAGCAAGCACCGAGTGAATTTTGACACCTGGGAGAGCGATGCCTTTTTCCATAGAGGAAGATTCACCCATAGTTTTCTACATGTTGTGTTGACTTCCCCAAAGAGTATACTCATCCAATGATTCCCATGAAGGATGCCCGAATGCCAAGTGGTATGTATTCAGAGGGGGGGTATACCTTCTCTTAGTTCTAGAATCTAATGTTTCCCACACACCTATAGAAGATTACTATGGTCTACCTAGAAATCTATGTTTATGTTGGTTTTTACTTTGGCCGGTAGCCCACCTTCCATCAGTGGAAAGGTGTTACAAACATCGGATTCCACACCTATCTCTGTGGTCTTGTCGTTAAGGCAAGTGTTCCCTAAATTGAAAATGAACAATAAGGATAAACTAACTAAGGTGACTTAGAGGTTTTATGACTATCCTAGTAGGGGTATGGGACTCTACCTAACGCCTTTCACTAGTTTACCTTGATGGAAGCTTTAAAAGGGTTAATAATTATCTATGTATATGATAATGAATGCAAAAGATGATAGTATGATGACTTTCCACAGGTAAA
This sequence comes from Solanum habrochaites, assembly GCA_027704765.1. NCBI lineage: Eukaryota > Viridiplantae > Streptophyta > Magnoliopsida > Solanales > Solanaceae > Solanum > Solanum habrochaites. The sequence goes on along the minus strand of JAKWJA010002489.1, from coordinate 53,806,284 downwards.
TGATACTATAGGTGATTGATACTCTTATAAACATGTAATTGGGTCCTATGTTTGTTAAAAGTACGATGTCATATAATCCTTGAAATTTTATGTAGTAAGTTTGAATATTTTAGTATGGTCTTGTTTGGTCCTTGAATTGAGTAAGGTTTATGAGGATTTTCTTGGTTATTGCACTTGTTGTTTTATGAGGAATCATAGTAGTAGTCTTTCTTTTTTATTATAATATGATGAACTCTTATCCATGCTTTGGATGTTATTACTTTGAGGTAGGTTATATTAGATTTATTGGTTAAAGTAATGTTGACAACGTCTGTATGTTGCTTGACTTTGATGAATATGCCTTCTTGATTGTATTTTTTTCCTTGATGATGCTAAGGATTTTAAAAGATAAAATGAGAAGACTTGATAACAATTCCCTTTTATCATGATTTGATCTTATATGTTCATATGAATGTCATACTTAGTACCGTTGTTGTACTAAACCCCATTTCCTTCTTATCCTCAATATTTTGGTTCCGGTCGTGAGTTTGCTTTTAGACTACTGAAAAATGGCTTGATATCTTTTCATTCAAGTAAGGTAGTTCCTCCATTTTCTAAGGGCGCGTCACGATCTAGCTTATGGACCTTTTTATATTAGTTAAAGACTTTATGGGTTCTTTCTTTCCATTTAGTAATGAACATTGTATATCCCATATGAGTATTTTTTACTACTTGATGTATGAATTATGGCCCAGTTCTTAACACTCCTCTTAGATGGTTATGAGAAGATGCAACTATTATGACTATTATGTCTAATGTTTCTGTTTTATGTACTTATGTGCATAAAAGCAAAAAGCTATGTTAACCTTCCTATACGAAGGGTCTATGTCTACTCCATACTGATATATATTATGTGTATGTAGATGTCTATGTAAACATCCAAGTAAAGAAACAAATTTTTTTTAAATTTTCAGCTAAATTTAACCTATGAATGTCATGATTTAAACTAAGATGCTAGTCCTAGTCCTCAAAGAGGACGCGTGACGCCGGTTACATCTAGGGGTTAAATTCGGATGTTAAAAACTTGGTATCAGAACATGAGGTTTAATTATCTTTGAGTCAATGCTCACTCAACCACGTCTATGTAAGTTTCGAATTCCTTATTGTTACGTGCCACACTTATGGATAGTAACTACCTGATGCCTAGGATTCTATCTCTCACTTTTTTGTGAATTCATAATCGTGCCAATTAGAGTATACTTGTGAATGTGATTTTGAATCTACTCCTCTTATTTGATTATAGAAAATTGAACACTCGAAGGAATTCAAGTGGATGATGACTTGAAAAGGAGATTTCCAATGCGGGGCTCCTTCCTCCCCGTGGTGTATTAAGTTCCTCCTCTTGGGGGAGGTGAGAATGAGGACCACGATTTTGGTGACCCCTCCACCTTTGACGGATTGTGATATAAGGGCTTCCCTTATCCAGTTGGCCCAAGCCGCCACTGCTCAAACCCAATCTATGGCGTCAATACTACCAACCGGGAGGTTGTAAACCCATCCAATCAACAAGTTTGCTACGCGCCTACCATGGCCTCCGTAAAAAGGGATTTTTCACTGGATGAACCTTCCTCGCTAATTTCTTCTACGGGTAAAGGTTGAAGAAAGAACCCCTAAGAGTTCATCGAAGAAGCCATAAGATACTCTTGGCTTATGGGGTTTATCCCTAGTGAGAAGAACCGAAATTAGTCCCACGTATCAACTCAAGTAGGATGTGGCTTCAGTATGGTATGTTCATGAGGGATAATATTCCATTAAGAGGGTGGTCCCGGTGACTGGAGGTTTCAAGAAGGCTTTTCTTGATTGGTTCTTTTCTAGGTGAGATAAGGGAATCTAAAGTTGTAGAGTTCATCAACCTTCGCCAAGAGGTTTGAGTGGGTTCAGTAATACTCCTTGAAATTCACACCTGAGAGATGGAAATTATAGCCGCTTTTTGATGGGGTGTCGATGATTTGCAGGAGGAGTGTCCATTCGGCGATGCTACATGACAACATAAATTTCTCATCTTACTGGTGCAATGCCAAAACATGTGGAAGAGGCAAAGTTCTAAGAGGAGAGTAGAGATGCTAAGAGGGAGATTAGGTGGGGGGGGGATGGGAGCCTCTCAAAGAATAGGATTAGATAACCAGACAGTCTAGATTTAAAGAAGCGGTTTCTAAATCATTCTTTCTAATCAAGATCCTTAAGTTTACCAGTAAGGGCTGTATATAAGGTGAGTAAACTTGAGCCAAAAGGGAAAAATGGAAACTACACTACATGAGAACTCATGTGCCAAGTGTGAAAGCGTCATTTTGGTGGAATGCTTGGTTGGAACGGGTAATCAATTTTTGTTGTGGCAAGAGTGGACATGAGGTGTTAGGGATTGTCCTAACTTGAGGGCCAAGAAAAGGTTTTTTCATCTCAATAATGTTTCTATGAGGCCCAAATAAAAACCACTTCTATGTCTCCGCTCTAGGGGTGAGAAGAGGCTCTTCTCCGCTTCTCCCCGACGTGTGACCGATATGTTGAAATATTACGGCATGACTTTCTCTAATCCCTTCTGGCAAGCCATTGGTTGCGGATGCTCTAAGTCGTATACTACAGGTAAATGTGTCACACATAGATGAGACAAGAAATACTCGGGAAAGATGTTTCATATGTTGGTTAAATTGGGTGTAGAGGTATTCTCCAAATGGGTGGTTCATCATGGTTCATCATAACCTTCGAGTCATCATTGGTAGTTGAGTGAACTCCAAACAACACGTGAATAATCATAGATAGGTTGAAGTAATCGGTACTATGCCCATATTGATGGAGTTGAAGGAATCGGCTTTTGGCAAAGCTAATGAGGCATTCTCCTGGGGGGGGTATCTTTGAGGTACTAAGGAAGATTGTGTGTTCCCAATACTGGGTTGAGGGACTGGAGTTTTGTGTTCCCACCCCTTGAGAAGTCCCATGGGGTCTCGCCACTTCATTCATGTCCGGAATTCCGATAAAATTTATTATGACCTTAGGGAGAGTATATTGGTGGGAAAGTTTGAAGAAGTACTAGCGCAGTTTGTTTGCTAGTGTGGTCCGATGGTGAAAATCAAATATCAAAAGTCGAATGGCTTACTCCAAAAGAAATCAAGTTTCCTACTGGAAGTGGGAAGACATCAATTATGGATTTTGTAGTAGGTTTTGGTCTCGGCTCAAGCAATATGATCATATGGGTGGTTGTGGATAGGTTGACCAACGATCGCTCACTTTATTCCTGTCAGTCCTACTGAGTCAACGGAAGATTATTCTATGATTCTTCATAAATGAAATTTTGTGTGGCCATGCTATTCCGTTATCCATCAATCTTCTGGGTGCTAATTCACATTTAGATTTTAGAGGTCATTCCAAAAAAGGGTTGGTAGTAATTGAAGCTGAGTACCACTTTTCATTCAATCCCAAACGATGGTCCAAGCGGAGCGTACTATTCAAACCCTTGAGGAATAATGCTTAGGGATTGGTATTAATTGATTTCCAAGGAAATTTGGGATAAGCCTTTCCTTTGGGTGAGTTTGATTATAATAATCGTTTCCATTCATCCATTTACATGGCTCCCTAATGAAGCCTTGTAATAGTAGAGGTGTCAGGTCTCTATTTGACGTTTGAAGTAGGTAGCCTTCGCTTCTTGTCCGATTTGGATTTTATAGACTTTGGAGAAAGTTCATATCATAGAACCGTTGCAAACAGCCTTAGTTGGTGAACGTCCTTATGCCGCTCAAGGAGAAGGTATTTGGAGTTTGAAGAAGATGATACAGTGGTAATTGAAAATTTCGCCTATGAAAGGGGTAGTTACCTTTTGGGAAAGAAAGGGAAGTTGGTCCCTCCTTACTGTTGTCCCTATGAAATCTTGCAAAGGGTTGGTTAGGATTGCCTATGAATGACACTTCCTCCTAATTAAATTGACTTCGTTATCCAATTTTCCCCCTGTTTCTATGCTTAAGAATGGTATAGGATTCCGAGTCTACTCTCATATTGAGGGTCTTGGGGGTGAAGGATACCATTTCCTTATGAGGATGGTTCTGGTTCAACTTCTTTATATAGGCAAGTCAAGAAGTTAGGCGAATAAAAAGAGGTGGCTTCCGTGCAGGTGTTATGGAAGAATCACCTCGTTTAGTGGTGCAACATAGGAGGCTAAGGGCCGCCATGAAGTCCCGTTTACCCCATACCTCATCTATTTGATAACTCAAGGTTATTAGTTATTACTAAACTGAAAATACTGACTAAAATTGAAGTTTTCTTGATTTTGGTGAAGTCTTTGTCAAAATGTGCATTTTGAATACTTTACAAGTGAATTACCCGCGTGAAGTCTGTGCTTGAACTTTAAATTTTGCTCTTTGGCTTGTTTGAGTAATCTTTGTGCATTCTGATATGGTTAGTCCTTTATGGATAGATATATGGTCTGTTGAATAAGTTGAACTTGAGCATAATTGATGACTCAATAAATGCTATGTTTGAGCTCTTGTTGTTATGGAGAAGGGATATTCCTCAATAATGTAATGTTTGGATCCGTATGTTGTAATTAAAGTTTGAATTGCCTTGTGTAAAAGATAATGGTTGATGTGGTTATGTATTGTTGTTGGTTGGGCTTCTAGTATTGAGTCTATTCCTTCCTTCTAAATATTTTTACTGTCATTCGGGGACGAATGTTCCTAAGGGGAGATAATGTAACACTTCGAAAATCCAAGACGTTTCTTAAAGCCTAACATAAGTGTCATGATGTCTAGACATTGTTGTAAGAGTTATTTTAAGGAAAATAGATCATTTAGGTAGTTTAGAAACCAAAACGTCCAAGAACTTCCATGACGTCCGGAAATTAGTTCAATGAGGTTCTAGCATTTAGGAGTCAGAAATCCATGAAAATTGGTGGAAGGGTAGGTAACATGTCTTTAAGTTGATTCAATGGTTAAACGTCCGGGTAAAAAAATAGCCCAAAGACCAACTAAGGGCCCTATGGGAGGGAAACCCTTGCACGTTTAGTCCAACACTTCCTAGGCAGGGTAACACGAGATCAATCGATGATTCGGGGGTGTGGGATATACGGGGCGTAAGTTGCCAACCGTGCTGACAAAAACATAGACACATTGTTGTAGCCCTCGTCTGCACAGTCTCTGATAGGCACCACAGATGTTGCAGCACTGAGGAGGACGGTCCGTCAGTACTGACCAAGGCGACCTCGATCGTGTCCACGTTGATGGGGATGTAAATTCCTACCTTTTTTAAAGTTCGTGCCTTAACAATTAATTAAGGGATTTTGTGTGTTATTTAGGGATTAAAGGAGCCTAAGTAACTTAACTTAACCGCCCATATCAAGCCCCCAACCCCATTAGTCTCATTACAACTCTCAAAACAAACTCTCTTCTTCTCTCTTCCTCTCTCGTCTCTCTATTGGAAGAACACCATTGAAGCAAGGCTAGGGGAGAGGATTTGGGTCGGGGGATGTAATGGAAGATTTGACAATTAATTATTTATCAAATGAGTTATGGGAGTGCTAATGCACTGTTGAAACATCTTTCCTCAAGGGTTTCGGCGGGGTCAAACGTGACCTTTAAAAGGTTGGGTTTTTTCTGTGGGTTATGGGTCGTCCATCTCCAGGAACTATGTTTGAATTGGTTGTTTGTGTGTGTTATATGTTATGGTGAGTATATTAGATGATTTTAGCGTCAATTTGATATTTTGGATGGGTTTTCTAGCTTGAATGAATGACCCTTAACCCTGTAAACCTATGTGTGGTGGGATCTTTATAGACTTAGTATGTATTTGATTCAAATTGACTGGGTATTGGGTTTAAGTACATTAATAATGTGGTTACAATTAATCACTGAACAAAGTTATAGTGATTTATAGTCTTTTCATGCTATTTGGGGGGGGGGTTGCTGGTAGAAGATGATCTAGGTTAAGAATGGTTATGTTGTGAATTTATCTAAGTATCTTGTCTTAAGCTAGGATTTGTATTGATTGTGATGTAGTTGATTTTTTCGAGTGGGAGCGTTGTTGATCACAGTTGATTATTGAATAGTGAGGGGAGTAATTGTGGCACGTAAATGGTTAATTGGTTATGGTTGACAATAGACTGGGGGGTTGATGATGACGGAGGGTGGAAGAGACTTGGTAAGGGGGTCTGTATGATATTGCTTGCCTTTACACACTTCAAGTTTGGTTAATTAGAGAATGTGATGTAAGTCCATGATGTTTTGTAGGTTGGAAGGTAGGTTGCTTGTATGTGCGGTATTTATAATGTGGGTGGTATGACGATGTGTGAATTGAAATGTCTTGATTATGACTTGGTGAAATGTTGTCGGTATAAAGGATGTAATATTATAGGTGAGGGTTAATGATTTACATGTGCCTTATCATTGATATCAGATGTTAATGTGCTAATCTTCATCTATCTGATTGTAATGAAACAACTTATACTCGATACCAATTCTGATTGAGCTATTGATGGGAGAGCTTGGTCAGTCTATTATGATCGTTTATCATTACACGGTCAATTGTGGTTAATTGTGATTAAGTTGTCATGATGTTGTCTTTGCAATAATGCCTTGTATTAGGAATTGATACTGTGTGTATGATGTTGGAGATTGAAATGTCTTGATTATGAATAGGGAGAGTTGGTGGTGGGGTATCTTAATATTAGATAAAAATGTGGTATAAGGGGGGGAGGGTGATTGACTGTGGGTTGTAAACCAATGTGCGCGCTAGGGGATGCAGAGTGGGATAAGAGCCGGAGGTTTTAATGTGCTAAATTCACCTATATATTGTAATAAAGTGTGAGGTTGATACCATGGGGGGTCAATTCTAATTCACACTAATTGGGATGAGAATGATTATACGCGGGAAGTGGGTGTAGACCCTATTACCTACCAATAGCTAATGATGATTAATAAGGGTACATTTCAAATAGCAGTGTGAGCTTAGCTTAGCACACCGATGAAGGCTGTGGAGGGTAGGGGGGAGGTGGTGATAACTTCGGGGTCATGGAGAGGAAAGATTGCGACCGTATAAGGTGGGTGTCTACGAGTGGGTGGTGTGTTGAACTGCCATGAAAAGAGGGTATACTCTTCCAATGATTGCGGTCATGGAGAGGAGGCCCGATTTCCGAGTGGGTGGTGTAGAGGGGAGTTTACTTAATCGGGGCTTGGATTCAATGGAACTATGTGTGCCGACAGCCATAGGAAGTCCTGAGGAAGGGCTGTTGGCGGATCCACCTAAAAGTGCGGTGCAGGGCATTTATGGGTCCGACAAATTGGGACCGGTAACTAGCCCGGTTCCAGCGGATAGTGGGGTGTGAGGGGGGATTATTAGAGCAAACCTGGGGTAGATAGTCGCACACTGATAGATCGGGGTGGGTCGATGCTGTTTTAGTTCACGTGTTCCCTGCTAAAAGGGAACACAGTGGGGGGACTGATAGCCTGAACTAAGGTGACGTAGAGGTTGGACAACTTAGATCCGTAGGTAGGGGTACGGGTGGGCCGCTACCTATGCCGTTGCATGGCGCGTTTGCCTTGGGGATGGAAGGGCTTAGAAGTTACGTGAGATTAAGTAGTGTCGAGAGGGGTGATAAATAAGCAAAAAGTATAAGAGGAGCCTTTAGCATGTAAATGAGACTCATATGGGATGATGAAGTCTTATTAAAAGTCCTTGGTCATAGGTTGTGTAAAAGGTATGGGATGTTGGATCGTCGGCTTGCAATGGGTGGTGATGTATTAAGGTAGGTGGGAAGCTGATCAGATTGAGCATGTCATGCCTGTTAGCAGCACTAGTGGGGAGAAGGTTTGGGGCTATAGAGTAAGTAACATGGGTGGTACTGCAGCTTGTGGGGTGGTCTTTATAGTGCTTCATAGTAGTAGTCTTGATTGTTTAGGATGAGATATAACTCTTATCCACTACTTCTGATAATCTATGATGGTAGGGTTATGTGGGTTAGATTATGGTTAAAATTTTTTGACAAAATAATGTGTAATTTGCTGTGGAAGTTGAATGATATGCCGGTTCCTTGATTTGTATTTTTTCCTTGATGATGCAATAAAGCATTCAAAGAATAAAATGCAATGACTGCTAGAATGTCCCTGTTGTAGCATGATTGAGTCCATATGATGTGCATACCAGGTTTCATAAGAGCTAGGGTCCTGGACAGTGTATGCCGAGCTGAGCCCAAGTATTAGCGTAATCACCGTATAGATTGATGGAGTCGCTGACGAGAATATTTCTTTTCTAATAGTGGCCAAGATGATAACAACAAAGCGGTATTGGACACCATAGCAGGGTGGCTCATTATGGAGAATGTCCTATGCAGAGTGCGCTGAAAAATTGGGAAACATTCCCGCAATAACAAGCTTGTGATCGAGAAGTCCTGACACAGGGAGAAACACCTTTGCAGTGCAGTCCACTCACAACAACCCTCCACAGATGATATTCGTGAAGAAATGCCAAATGAGAACTTATCTTGGGTGGTACTAACACTGTCTCTGGTGGTGTCAGAAAAGGTTAATGCAGTCAACTGACTTGCTCGTCGGGGATCGCACACACCATCCCTAGGTGATGATGGTATTCAGGTGAGGAGGAGTTCCTATGCGAGTAATGAACAGATGGTGGTTTCCGACAAGGGCGCCCAAGGCTCAATCAGGATAATTGGCGCCAAGGTCAAGGAACCAAGGTCGGGAACTTGGTAACCTAAAATCGTGAGGGTCATATATGTGCGAAAAACAGAAAATTGAAACCTTCAATCGCGCGACCACATCTTTAACAGGGTACCTATGGTAATAGAAACGACAGGAATGGACCCTATGTTCCTCCTCAAATCGGTGAGAGTTAACTGGCCTAGGGTGTGAATGTTGGATGTAGTAATGCACGAGTTGAGGAATGTTTGGCATAAAGATTGATAGGAGGTTCGATGCTCGTGAAGGTATGGGGAGCACAATAAAGAGTTAGAAATTATTTATTCGGGTATTGGGCAAAAAAGTGGTGATACGCAAGAGCATAGGCAATATCGGAATTAAGCAAACTTTGATTACAAATTGGCGCCTGGGGGTTAATCGTGCGAACTGGAACACACGTCAGGGAGAACCCGGGCACTCTTCCTAGTGGTCAACACTGTCCAAATCCAAAAAATGATGGACGGATTGTATGGCAAAGATTACCAACTCGCGGGGGGGGGGGGTCGAGACCCAAACATTGATCCACCAATAAACAGTAATGGCCGGATCGTAGAAAACTAGACAGTAACTACGAGGGATAAGTACAACAAACAAAGAAATACAATAAGAAGGATCTAATGAGAATAATAAATGTGAAGTATAGTGAAGGTTGAATAAAAAAGCTAAAAGAATAATTGGTATGGTATTAGACGCATAGCAAAAGATAAAGTAGGCGGGAAATATAAGCTGATGCCTACAAATATACTGCATTGCCTAGGCCAACCACCAGACACCCCCATTTCATCAGAGAATGAGAGAAAAAACAAAACACCGTAGGATCNACGGTGGATGTGGAACACTTCTCAAGAATGAGGTGAATCTATTCCCCAAGAACTACTAACTGACTCTCCTGGTAGTGCCACCAAGTTATTCACCCTGTCCTTTGTGGTTTAGTTTTCCTTGGAGACCGGAATAAGTAGCGTGCTAAGAAGACATCCCTCATTTGATTCCAAGTAAATATGGAGTTGTATGGGAGCATCAGTGAACCACATAACACATAGCAGCCCTCTCCCGTCAGTGAGAGGGAAACACGCTGAGCCCTATCACATCTGATCAAGTCAGGCCTTCCCCACACAACTTTTGCAAACACCTCACTGCCCTTACTCTTAGCTATATGGCATTGGATCCTCAGAAGGTAGCCCGTGGAAAACAACCTCTGGCAGTGAAGCATCTGATCAGACTCCTCAGTTACCACAAAAGTGTGGCCTTGTTGGGTAGAGGAGGCAAACCAGTGGCCCATCCGAATCTGCTATGTTTCTCGATAGCCCTTCTGTAGTATGGCTTGGGGCCCGTGGAGCGGGATTTTGTCCCCCTCTGTTGATGTTCCACGACGCCGCTACCGGCCCCCTAGCTTTCGGGTAACATCTGGAACGCATGAGCATCCAACCGGAGCTGGGATTTCTGGTTTGGATCGTCATCATTGATTTTCCCAAATTACGATTCACTGTTTCGTATGTACGCTCTAGACTAACTCGTGATCGTAGGGGAACATGGTTTTCTCTTTTCCCTCCCGGTGTATTTGGCATACAAGGAGGATAGTTCTGAAAAGAAATCAAAAACAAATAAAACAAAGTAAATCAAGAAAATATCAACTACAAACTATAGTAATAAGTTAAAATTATCTAAAGCTAATTTCCCCGGCATGCGGCGCCCAAAAGTTGATACGCTCAAACTTTACTTCTACAAATGAGAAGTAAAGCGGTCGCGTCAAGTAAATACACCAACTCGTGAGGGTTGGGATCTTTTCCCACGAGGGAAATAGTCTAGACTTATTTAACTTTGAACTTGCTGTTATTACTCATTGTGTCCGGGGAGTTGATAACTTCCCTTAGCAAAGTAAAAAAAAACTAAAAGATGTAAACAGGGGGGTTGTATCTCCTAAATAGTAAAAAGAACTACAAAGAACTAACGAAATTTGAAAGAGACACTTAAAGCTTTTAGAGTTGGGTTTAATCAATTAACAAAGTAACTAAGGGTTTACGTGTTCCCCCCAGTTCATAACTTGATAATTCTGCGGACTTAACAATTCTTTCCTAGTATCTTGCCATTCAAGGATAATGTTATGTATTTCCCTAAATCCCTTGGTCCGCATCTAGAAAATCGCACTCCGCACCTTGGTTCCGTCTACGTGTGTTTGCTCTCCTAACCCTTAATCGTTACCGGCCATATTTAAGCATCCTGTATTCCGATATTCTGACTAAGTTTACTACCCGTCGTACCAATCAATACGTAAGCCTATAAATAGTAAACACTAATCTCTGCTAATAATTCTTTTCCTATTATCTACCCGTCCCTTGGTCCGGCAAGTGCATTAAGGCGAGTTCTACTATACCGTTGATCATCCGTTAAAAGACTTCTACGCGAAAGAATTATTATACATGCAAGACACTATTCTAGAATTGGTTATTTAGCTAGGGTTTATATCTCATTTACGATTTGCCTATGTTTCCCACAACCCTAGTTTAATGGAGTTTAGTTTTTACCCTTCATCCGCCATAACCACAATAATTTAAATATATTACATAAGAATTCATGTACTTACCTACTTCAATGCGAAAGAGTAAGTCCAAAAGATTTTGCTTGATTTAATCACCAAAAGAGGACTTGTAAGAATAAATCCAAAGATCAAAACACTAATAATAATTCTACTAATCATATGAGTTCTAATATTGTCAGAGTCTATTATAGGTGTCTAACCGCCAAAGAACGAGGTTTTTCGTAACTATTTATAAAAAATACCAAAACCTAATTAACAAGAAATCTACTACTAGGGAAATCTGCCAAAACGCGTCTGGTCGACGGACCACGCAGGATCGCCCCGTGGTCATGACTGACCGTCGTGGACGCCGTCGTCCCATACTTTGTGCATTTTCTTCTGCTGGTGCTTTCCTTCATTCCCCCTCAACGCAATTGTGACGACCGTCATAGGCATACGGTCCGTCGAGGGTCCTCGTTTCAAAAGACTTCAACCTCTTGGAATTATTTGGGTACTGGGAATCACTTCTCTGATCTTCACTAGACGTCCTGCAGGACGTACGTCAGGCCATGACGGACCGTCACAAGCTCGTAATCCCACACTTGTCAGACTTCCCCCTCTCTTCCTCGAGCTTCTCTCTCTCTCCTCCAAAATCTATCTCCGCAATTGGCTCTGAAAGATTTCCCCTGCAAAACAAAGAGAAACTTGTATAAAAATTAGCATAAAAGGCTTTTTGGACACACTAAACTTGAGTTAAAGTATTTACTTATACCCGTGAAGCCCACTTCTATCAGACATAAGGACTGCCTTTCTCCAAATGGACCAAGACCCTTACTAACTCCAGGCCCCCCCTCAAGCCATCACGATTCAAGCTAACCGGAAGGTTGTCCCCCGAACAAACTTACATGTTGGTACCATGAACTCTTATTTGAGGGATTTCACTAGGATAAATCCCCCTAATTTCTGTGGGTACAAAGTGGAGGAATACCCCCAAAAGTTCATTAATGAAACCTACAAGATCCTCAATGCTATGGGGTGACTACTATTGAGAAAGACGAGTTAGCCACTTTCACTCAAAGAGTGGCCTCAACACCTTGTAACGTCTAAGAGGTGGACGTTTACATGGGATGTTTTCCAAGAAGGTCTTTCTTTTTCTGATAGGTTTTTTGCTAGGGGGATAGATTGAAGCCAAGTTGGTTGAAATCACCAAACTTTGTCAAAGGAGGTATGATGTACTTGAATACGCTTTGAAATTCACTAATTGTTAAAGTATGCTCCCTCTTTGTTTTTGGTCCGAAGATGAAATGAGTAGCTTTGTGATGGGATTGTCTTACTTGAAGGAAGAATGGCATTCATCATGGCTACACATGACCATATGAAACATTTCTCATCTCATGGTTCATGCTCACAAGTGAAGAGACAATGGTAAGAGAAAGATTAGAGATGCTATGAGGGCAAAGTTCTTTTTTATGTGTTCTTCAAGGAGTAAGGCTTGAATATCTAAAGACCAAGCCTATGTTGAAGAAAGTCTTCTAAAGTTCCACAAATTTTCCAAGGGGCTCGTGATGATAGGGGTGTCTAACCCTAAGTGTCAAAGGGTATAGGTACTAGCTCATCAGCAAGTGCCAACTTTGTGGAAATGTGTGGCAAGAACATTATAGTTATTGGCCTTATATTGACAGACAATTGTTGGGGTATGGCAAGAGTGACACAAGGTTAGGGATTGCCCTAATGTGAAGGGTAAAGACAAAGGCAGCGGGGAAGCTAGTGGTTTTAATGTTGATGCTCTGAAGAAGAATCGTTGTTATTTACTTTGCTCAAGGGGTGAACAAGAGAGTTCTCCCGATGTGGTGACCAATATGTTACAAGTATTCTCTATTGATGTGTATGTTTTACTTGATGCGGGTGCTACATTATCTTTTGTTTACTCCTTGATAGATAGGAAGTTTGATATTTTGCCCGATATTCTAAATGAACCTTTCATGGGTTACTTACTAACCCCGCTAACCACCCTACTACCTAACCCCTGTAGGTGAGTCGGTTGGTTGCAAAGAGGTTATATAGAAAATTGTCTGGCTATAGTATGTTTGCCTAATAGAGTTCCTTATGTTGAATTATTAAGAACTTGATATGGTCGTTCAATGTCATTTTTGGGGATGGATTGTTTGGCATATTGGTTCTGCTTTCATTGCATTTTAGACCTAGCATTGTTAAGTTTCAATTTTCCAAATGACCCTTTTTAGGAGTGGAATGGGGGAAATCTATTCTTTAGAGCTCGTATCATTCTCTGTCTATATCCCATTGTAAGAGTAAGGATTTTAGACTCGTAAAATCCTCCATGGAGGTTAGTCCCTGTAACAAGGAATTCCGAAGGTATTTTCCTAATGATCTTCCTGGAATCCCTCTCGAACGGGAAATTGATTTTGATAGTGACTTGCTACTACCACCGACCCTTTACCCCGCGGATGCCAACCCCATTTCCCAATTTCCTCCTTATGGATGGCTCCGACTATTGAAGAGTTGAAGGCACAACTCAAATATTTTTACTAGACAGGGGTTTCATTAGACCTAGTATTTCCTCCATGGGGTGCTCCCGGTTTTGTTTGTGAAGATTGAAGGATGGGTCCCTTTAGAATTGCATCGATTATCGCCAACTCAATTAAAGTCACTTATTCAGAAAAGTATTTTTCCCTCCCTCGGATTGACACTTTGTTTGACAATCAACTCCAAGGGGTCAACTATTTTTCTAAAATTGACTTGAGATCATTAGATCACCAACTTAGGGTTAGAGAGAGGAGGATAACCAAAGATATTTCGTCGGACTAGATATGGTCCCTATGAGTTCTTAGTAGTCCTTTGGGTATCCACTAATGCCCCGACTACATTAGGGGGATCGTCATGAATAGGTTGGTTTGCGAATTTACCTAGTTTCCTTAGTCTTCTTGTCATTGACGCATCTTGGTATATCAAAAAAATGAGGGTTGAACACATGGATCACTGGAGGGTGGTTGTAACGCAAGTTCTTAGGAGAACAATTATTTTCTAAGTAATAGACAAATGTGAGTTTTGGGTGTGAGGTCCGTTGGCATGTCTTGGTCGTATCATCTCTATTGAGGGGTTTAAGGTGATCCAAGGAAACCAGGGTGGGTGAGAAATTGGCTTAGACCATTGACTCCAACTGACATTAGAGTTTTTTTCTTGGGTCTATCCGGTTATTATAAGGAGGTTTGTGGGATGTTTTTTTGCGTCCATTGCATCTCCCTTTACACTTTAAACCCAAAAGAATTTAAATATGAGTGGTTAAGTGTATTTGAAAAAGCTCCAATCATAAGGATAAGGCTTACTTCCCTCCAGTGTTGACTTTACCAACGCAGAGGGGTACCAAATGGATGCATTGTGTATTATATGATGCATCCCGAGTGGGCTTGGGGGTGTGTGCTATGCACAAACATGGGAATTATAGCCTATGCCTCTCGAAAACCTAAGGTGCATGAGAGAATTAGCCAACTCTGATCTTGTTGAGTATGCGGCCGGAGGTATTTGACTTAAAATGTGGAGGCATTATTTGTATGGTGTTCATGGTTGATCGTTATAATAACGGCAACAAAAAAGAGTCTTTCAATATTTGTTTTAGTAAAAAGGAAGTTAAATTCTGACTTTAAAGTGGTTTGGAAATTGTTGAAGAATTACGACATGAGTGTTCTCTTCATCCCGCAAGGACAAAATGTGGTTGATGGATGCTCCTAATTCGTATGACATGGGTAGTGTTCCTCTTGTAGGGACATCTAAGAAAGACTTAGTGAAGATGTTCAATAGGTTGGTTAAATTGGGTGTTAAATGTAAGATTCTCCAACTGGGAGTTTTGATGGTCCATCATAACTCTGAGTCATCTTTGGTAGTTGAGGTAAGTCAAACAACACACCTTGATAAAAAAGTGATGGAGGTTGAGAAATCGTTTCTTGGTAAGCTTTAACGAGTTATTCCTCCTTTAGGAGGTGAATGCCTTGAGGTACACTAAAGGTTGTCTGTTCACAATGTAGATGGTTGAGGACCGAATTCTCTTGAGAAAGCTCATGGTCCCGTTACTCTATTCATAGTCCTTCCATTTCCTACAAAGATGTATTATGACCTTAGGGAAGTGTTTTAGTGGGAAGGCTTGAAGAAGGACATAGCGGAATTTGTTGCAAAGTGTCCAAATTAGCAACAAGTGAAAACTGAACTCCAAAATCCAGGTGGTTTACTTCAAGAAATCCAAGTCCCTACTTAGAAATGGGAAGACATCAATATGGATTTTGTGGTAGGTTTTGCCTCAGACAAAAAAGCAATATGACTCCATGTGGGTGGTTGTGGATAAGTTGATCAAACCGCTCACTTTATTTCCGTAAAGTCCACTTACTCGACGGAGGATTATGCAAGGATCTTCATAGATGAGATTGTGTGTCGCCATGGTATTCCGTTATCCATCATATCGGATAGGGGTGCACAATTCACATCAAGGTTTTGGAGGTCTTTCCAAGAAGGATTAGGCACCAAGGTGAAGTTAAGCACTGCTTTTCATCCTCAAACGGATGGTCAAGCGGAATGTACTATTCAAACCCTTGAGGATATGCTTAGAGAGGAGTTAGAGCTTGATAATGATTTCAAGGGAAATTGGAAATAAACACTGGCCTTGGTGAGTGTGATTACAACAATAGTGACCATTCATCTATAGTTATGGCTCCTTATGAAGCCTTGTATGGTAGGAGATGTGGATCTCCATTGGATGGTTTGAAGTAGGCGAGTCTTCACTTCTAGGTCCCGATTTGATTTATAAGACTTTGGAGAAGGTTCATATTATAAAGCATCTCTTGCAAACAACCTATAGTCGGCAAAAGTGTTATGCCGACATAGGAGAAGGGAGTTAGAGTTTGAAGAGAATGATAAGGTGTATCTTAAAATTTTGCCTATGAAAAGGGTGGTGGGATTTGGCAAGAAAGGGAAGTTGAGTCCTTATTATGTGGGTCCCTATGAAATATTGCAAAGTCTTGGTAAGGTTGCATACGAATTGAAACTCTCTAGTGAACTATATTTGGTTCATCCGATTTTCCATGTTTCTATGCTTAAAAAATGTATCGATGAACCCGAGTCTATTCTTACTATCGAGGGTCTTGGTGTGCATTAGAACTTATCTTCTGAGGAGGTTTCAGTTTAAATTCTTGATAGGAAAGTAAAGCAGTTAAGGAACAAAGAGGTGGCTTCCGTAAAGGTGTTTTGGAAGAATCACTTAGTTGAGGGTGCAAATGGGAGGCCAAGGCCGACATGAAGTCTAGTTACCCTCATATATTTGATAACTAAGGTTATTTATTCCTAATAATAATGAAAACATAACTACAAATTAAAGTTGCTTTATTTGTGAAGTTAAGTTTGGCAAAAATGAATATGTTAAGTTGAATATTAATGAAATATGGACCTTAGACTTTAAAATTTTGCAATCCTCCTTGTTTGAGATGTTGTGCATTTTGAAATGGTGAGTCTTTAAGAAATGATGTTGAGCATGTTGATAAGTTGAATTTTGGCATAATTGACAGATATATGGTATGTTGGAGCTATGTTGGTTGTGGAGAAGACAAATTCCTCAGAATTTAATGATGAGCGTTTGTTTTGTAGTAATTGAAGTCTTGCTAATGTAAATGCATGATTGAGTTTAATCATTTTGATATGTGTTGTTGGTTGGTCTGTATGTCTTGAGTCTATTGTTTCTGTTTTAAAAGATTTAGTGTCATTCGGGGACGAATGTTCCTAAGGGTGGGGGTGGGGGGGTGGGATGATAATGTGAATTTCCAAAAGTTATAAGAGTTTTTGTGTGTTCATAGCGCCTACATAGGTGTCCTCAAAGGGTTATTACATTGTTTTAAGGTCCAAATAATGATATTAGAATTAGGAAAGTCTAGAAATAAAACATCAAGGAACGTCCATTGCCGTCCAGAAATAGTTCAATGACGGTGCTAGTTTGCCTTAGCCTATTTGAATAAGTTTTAGGAGTCAGAAAATGATTGACTTTTGGTAGTAGGGTGTCTACACGTATCATTAGAGTCAGTTACAAGTCGAAACGTTCTAGGTAAAACGCCCCAAGGAACCAAACAAGTGCCCTTGAGGAGGACCCTATTGCCAATTAGTGGCAAAAGCTTTCCAAGGGCAGTTTCCATAAAGGGGAACCAGTCGTATGACTCGTGGTCCAACGACGAAGGTGTTCGATTGCCTCAATCAACGGGACAATTAGTGAATGAACTGGTCCAAGGAGTAATTTTGGACAATCTTCAGCCCCCACACAACGTACCAACACGATGGTGGTCCCTTGGCCAGTCGTTGGACAAAACAGACCGTCTTTCGTGGTTGTTATTATTTGAGGAGTTGGTTTCGCTACTTATTTTGTTTAGTTAAAATTACTATTAGGTGCGTTTGTAATTAGTTAGGGGTTTTTTAAAGGGGTCTAATTATTAAATTAAAAACCTATATAAAGACCCTACCCCATTAAACTAAACCTAACCCTAAATAATTCCCACACCCAAAAACTCCTCTTCTATCTCTTTCTCTCTCCCCCAAATAAACCATGAAGACCAATATAGAGGTGGGGTTATAGGGATGCAAAACACAAAGTCCTCAATAATTCATCAAACCAACAAGGTTTGGATTCATTAACCTTGGGGACTTCTTTCCCCAAAGGGTTCCTGCAAATTAATTTCAAAGAAGAGTTTTAATGTGGGTCTTTTCCATCTCAAAAGTAACTTGTGATTTGAATTGGTTTATGATTGTCCTTTAGATATTACGAATAGATTAACATGTACTATTAACTCAACTATTGCGTTTATTGAATGATTGTTTAGTTAGTAGAACATGACCATTCCCCTTAAAACCTAGGTTGTGGTATTGAATTTTTAAATTATAGTATTGAATAGTTGTCTGGTTGATGTTTGAATTAATATCCTATAATGTTATTGTGCCCAATGTATGACTCGATTGAGATGAAATATGTACTCTACCATGCAGTTTATTGAATTTAATTGACCTAGATATGAAGTAGGTATGAATTGACCAGTCTCTTAATTCAGGATATGAATAGTGATGAGTGGTTGTATCATGATTCCCCAATTTGTAATGCCCTAAAAGAACTAAAGTGAATTAGAGACTCGTGAGTGTGTTTGAGTTAATTTGAAGTTAAAATGAGTACATTAGTTTTATTTAGGTAGTGTGTGAAGTTGGAGGTCAAACGGTCAATGACGTTCGGAAAGGTGTTTGTTGTGTCTTTTGTGTTTGAGTGAGAGGTTAGTAAAGTGTTTGTTTTACTAGAAATAGATTGGATGTTCCTAGACCTAGACCGAATATGGTTTAAGGCTTCTCTTAATGTCCGGGACACGACCCCCCCTATAACCCACAAGGGGCCCCTAAGAGGCGGGCCAAAAACTTTGTTCCAAAAAACTGCCCTGATTGGGTTCATTAACGGACCAGTCGACGGCTAGTTGACAATCAAGGTTCATCGACTGGTACGTCGATTGGACCTTCAGTTATGCAGTGTTGGAGTTCATTACCCCAAAAACCAAAAAAACCCCATTGAGGGGCATTTGATTGACAAATGACCTGTCGACTGTTTGTGAGTCATGATGGTGCCTCACAAGCATCTCGCCTGCTGCCAGCTTGAAGTGTTTTTTGTAAATTCACCCCAAGTCTTGATAGGAACCATAGGATGATATTTGAGGGTTTAAGTTAATTAGATTAGTTTTAAGGCCTATACCATAGAGAAGACCCCTCAACTTCCTATATTCAACTCTCCCTCTCTAAAGAAAACTCTCTCAAAGTCATATTGGAGCCAAGCTTCAAGGAGGGGGGAAAAAGGGTCGGTTTGGACGTGTCTCACCAAAAAATTGTGAGTTATTTATTAAGGTATGTATCCCATCGTTGAATGAATTATCTGCCATTAAGGAGTTAGTCATTTCCAAAAAAGATTTCAAAAAAGGCGTTTTCAAGCTTACTTTCTTCTAATCTTGTGATTTACAGCAGGGTTCTTATTGACTAAAAGAGGTTTTAATGATCAAGTGTGGTATTGTATGAATTGATGATTTTTAATGTTCAAAAACCCAATTGAACTAATGTTTCGGCATTTATTCAAACTTTTAGGCTGGATAAATGGGGTTAAATATTAAACAATTTGTTGAGGTATGAACTCTATTGTTCAGTTGTTGTTTATTATGATTTTCTACTTCCTAAGGGCCTTATTTTTAGAAATATTGAGAAAGTGGTGATGGTGGTTGATGGCTTGGTTACTATGGTGAGTTGCTGGTATTATATAATTCTTATTATAATTGCTCTTAGTGGTATGTGTTCACCTACTTGTGGTGGTGTTTATTGAGAAACTTGAATTATTTAGTATGTTGTTAGTGTGGCTTTGAAGGGCTAAGAGGGAAAGGATAGTGACTATTTAATAGGGGTATCGGTTGTATGGTTTGTGACAGCTAGCTTGAAGTGCAAATGTTTGACTTAGATTATGCCTAACCCTAAATAAAGGATATGACGATGTGAAGCATGTAAAGTATGTGAATTGGTGAATGTAGGTCTAAAGCATGTATAGAAGTTAATGTGCATTAGATGATGTTTATGTGCAAGATGTGCTCACATGTACACACACACACACTTAAATGAATGTATGAAGCTAAGTGAGAAAACAGGGGGGCTTGGGCTGAACACTATTCTTGAGTTGAGATGAAGTGTTTAGTAGCAACTTCACTTACCTCCAAAGAGCTTATATAAGATAGGTCGGAGGATGGAATAGAACTTCGTGAGTTGAGATGTGGTGGTTCACTAGTTTATCCACCTATAGGGCGTGCAGAAGGGGAAGAAAAGAGTGTACTGAGGGAGGTTGAGGAATGACCTTGGTGGAAAGCAAAGAGACCCTGAGGATTCGTAGGAAGAAGAGGGACAGGGGGACAAAGCGAAGGGACCGTGGTGGATAAGAGAAGGTGGAGTATAAACTTTGTACCTCTTGAGAATGAGAATCTAGTTACGTTAGTAGAGAAATGATAATTACTAGAATCTCACTTATCCCTTAAATATGGTGCTCAGCATTAGATGTATCTATTGGAAATGTCACATCCGGGTTTGACCCCAAGACGTAACCGGCATCGTCGTCCTTTCAAGGACTAAGGATAGCTCTTAGGTCATGTGTCATTACTTATCGGTTTGAAAACAATGCGGGGAAAAAAGTTAAAAAATGTCATTATCACTACTGGAGGTTTTACTAGACCTACATACACATAATTATTATATTCATATCGGTATACATAGACCTTTGTTAGGAAGGTTACATAGCCTTCTACTTTTATTTCACATACATATATAAAAAAATAGAATTAGTCTCAACGATTGTCTCATCTTAACAATCTAAACCAATTATCAAATCATGGGCATAAACCTTACATACATCCAACAAGACCATGTATATAGTCATACAAAAGATAATATTCAATTAAAAAGGAAGGAATGACAGAATTCAATAAGGCTCATAACAAAATGCGGTAAGCTAGAGGCAAGGATTACATTGCATCGAAAGTGAGGACCTGCCCCACTTGGATTGAGAAAGGAAGAACCAAGGCATGAAAAAAAATTGTAGACCCATGCTACAAAAAAATGAGTGAAACGATAAGGGGAACACTAAAATATTGGGAAAATCAAAGGGAAAAAAAAAAAAATGGGTAGTTGGTAGTACTACACATATACTAAGTATGGTGATCTATGCACATACACAAGAAAAGTATTCTAAAAGGGACTTTTATCAAATAATGCCAAATACCAATTTAGGGGCCTAATGCAAAGTAAAGTAGTAAGTCATATCAACCAACCCAAACACGCTTACTATCGCAACAAGTAATATGATCCAACATATATGGAACCATGATTTTACGACGGCTCCCTAACAGGAAGGAAGAAGAGAACAGAAGGAAGAAGAGGCAAACAGAGCAGAAGGAAAGCAAGACAACGACGACAAGGCCGGAGGGCAAGGCAACAAGGGCAACATGACCAAAGCAAAGCTCCAACCTTACTCCATCAAGTATCCTCAACAAAGAAAACTATGACCAAGTCCAACTTTACATCTCACATGGTTAATTAGGTTACATTTCATCATATATTAACATTATAAATCAAGCTTATTCATAAATAAACTAAATCAACATAAATATGGACAAATGTGGACCTGGTAATCAGTATAAAAGCATACGTTTTTCATAACACAAAAATATATAAGAACCCCCCTAAACTCCCCTCTAAGGCTAACTGGTTGCTAATATTTAGGTAGAGCCCATACCCCTACCTTAGGAACTAAGCTAGACCTCGTATGTTTTCCAAGGTTAGAGTGCAAGTCCTTAATTTGTTTTACCTTTTGGGACATCTTGCTCTTAACCGACATAAAAAACATGAGATAGTGGTGTGGAAATTCGGTGTCATAAAACCCTACACCGAAAGAGAAGAAGGGTACTACTTGCCAAAGGTAGACAGAACAAGAAACATAGAAAACTACGTGGATCACTAGATGGTATTCCTAGGGGGCAAAATAGTTGCAAGAAAACTAGGAGATATAATTGAGGACCCTCTTATGCTCCATTTGCATATAGTCTCCAATCTCAATAGTAATAAAGTGATCCGCTTCCCTATGTGGGAAGAGACAATCCTCAATCTAGTTCAACGGTTCTAAGCTAGAGTCCCTTTTTGAAATGGCTTTGTAGAATCATCATATAAATATATACATAAAAAATTGTTTTTTATGAGATAAGTCGTTCATCACATTATATAAGTGTAGATAACACCCTTAGCATTCTTAGAATATTAAGAACATTATTGACTAGTTTTCACCATCCTTATAAACACATACACCTTAATCAACCTCATAACATGTAAGTCAAGACATTTCAATCAACATCATACACCCTTATAAATCCTAGTAAAGGCATACTCCATGTATATCATGACTTAACAACAATTAATTCATAATTGGAAGTAAAGATATAGATTCTAAGACTTACCAAGTCTTCTTCAATAGTTATCTGTCAAGGTCTTACCATCAACCCATAACTCAACCCAAATGGGGAGTAGTAACAGTAGAAAGTAACATCATCACACAATGATAACCAATTCGAATAACAAGGCCAATGGCATTCCATAACACAATTCAAATTAGATCACAACTTGGACAAGATACATAGGCTTAATTTCATCTTTACCCCATTCATAAACATAACCAAACCCAGTACCTTGCTGAGTCTTCAATGGTTGGTTCTGTCCAGGAGAGATAAAGAGAGAAGGAAAAAAGTTTATTTGAGAGTTGTCTTTAGATTAATGAGGGTTTGTGAGTATTTATATTGGGCTGTTAAAAATAAACTAATTAAACTCCTACAACCCTAATTTAATTAAAAACCACCCAACCCCCTAACTAATTATGAGCCAAAAAATTAATTTAGGCAGTTGAAACTCGACCTCACAGACGAAACACAAAATAGACGGACCGTCTGTGAGTAGACGGACAATTCCCCCTCCGTCCTTCACTCCGTCATCTGAGTGACAGACTGTGCAGGCAAGGGTCTTCCTCCAATTGTCTAAGTGTGGGAGGAAGGTGGCATCGACTCCCCGTCGATCCACACACGGATCGTAACCTGCATCTCTACACTCCGCCGATGAGTTTAGAGGCTGTGCAGGTGAATGGGACTTCTCCACCAGCATTAGTATGGGATAATGGTGGAATAGACGCCCCATCAATCCACACACGGGCCGTCTTCTGTCCCATCGATGCACACTGCCAGGCAGTGTTGCATCAAACTACAAGGGTCCTCTTCAAAGGCCCTTGATTGATCCTTGGGGAGTCATACCTGGACGTTTCAATCATGAAACAACTCAAAAACCTATTATATACATTTACACCAATTTTCGTACATTTCTGACTCCTAAAAGTTAGCCAAATAGGCTAAGGCATACTAACATCCCTTTGAACCAACCACCCGGATGCCATGGACGTTCTTGAACCTTTTTGTTCTTAAACCTCCTAAATGACCTGTATTCATTTATGATGGACTTAGAAAACTACTTGACTATGAGACCTATGTAGGCTTTACAATGTGTCTGGAGTTTTCAAGGAGTACAGGAAAAGCCATGTAAAAAGCTTTGGAAGAACTTGTGAAAAAGTTATGGACATTACTATAAGGACATGTGAGGATCATACTCATTCACGATAGGGGGTTATAGGCGGAATCAAATCTATAATATCATGTGGTCTATGTTGGTTAAGCTAAGTTCACAAAGAATTGAATGAAAAGTCTTGTAAAAGAAAAAGTCAGTCACGAATTAGGGTGAGGTGGGTGGTTATGGGACGCTATCTATCCATTGCACTAAGGAGGACTTTCCGAAAGGGATTCTTGGATGCCAAACCTCATAAAAGAGTATACACTTAGGGTAGGTGGTGGTCTATGGTACACCATCTTACTCATGCCACTAAGTGGGACAATCTAAAGTGAAAAGTCTTTGGTGTGTTGTTGGGGGTTACTTTCTATGTCTTGTGATTTGCAGGGGTGAGTTGAGTATTCGCATGAGTGGAGTAAGCTGTTGGTGGGTTTTCTTAAGGACCCCTGGTTGTGTATTGAAGGAGGTGTTTAGACGTTTCCTTCATGCCATACCTTGGAGAGTCTTAGGATAACCTGGGTTAGGAAACTTTTATGGAAATGCGCTCAATTCCTCATTGGTAATACCTTGGAAGTTCACTATTTTTGGAGTCTCTTTAATTCACTTTAGTGTTTTACCTATTTCACTGTAATTTTTGGTTCAGTTCTTGTAATGTGCTCAATTCAAAGGAATCCATTAGAGAATAAGTGCTAGTGGTAGTATGGGATGCTACATCCTCACATGGCAATTAGGGTTGGACCTATAAGTACTATTTGGAGAAGGGTTAGTACATGAAGTCCGATTAATGAGATGTTTGGTACCTGGTCGTAATAAAAGAGGGTTGGAGAGTGATGTGTACGGAGAAGAGTAGAATAGGTTGGTCGTTTGTTCACGGATGAAAGGGGAGGTGCATTGACAAGGTCGGCGGTAGTGGGCGGTCACCTTCTTGTCTAATTTTAGGGAGAGTCTTGGGGCTAACTTGGTTATGAAACCAACAGGAAAAGGTGTTCACATGACTTGGGACTACGACACTCTTCACGCTTGTAATAGTCCTAAATGTTCTGTGAATCTTGTCCGCTTTTTCTTCTATAAAATTGTGAAAGTTTCTACTATTATGTTTAAATGATGAACTGATATATGTCAAACCCTTAAATCATGAATGTTTAAGAGTAATGAAATGAAAAATATGGTTGATATGATAATGTTCACTCTTCTTGCATTGTTTTTGAATTCAGGGCAATAAGGAGAGTTCATTGATTATCGTTGAATATTGATATAAATTTTCGTTTTCGTAATTAAAAACACTTCAGATAGAGTAGACAAAGAAAAAAAGTCAAGTAAGGTATAGAGATATTCACGTAAATAAAAGAAATTAGAGCAAACTATAGCACGGAATAAATAACAATATATGAAAAATATGTTCCTTTTACAATAGCCTATTCAGAGGGCAGCCAAACCTGCACGAGAGGAGAAGAAAAACATTAAAAGAAATAAAGAATATGGAGAGAAAGGGGGAAATACAAGGACATGACTAAGTTGTGTAGTGAGAATATACCTAACAATAATATTTAGAAGAGAAAAGAATAAAATTAGTTAATAACCAGGAAACTAAAAAAGCTATTATGTTCAATAAAAAATTAGAATACACAGTTATAAGACACCTTAGATCAGACTTGATTAAGCGATTAGCGTGTCTACAAGTTCTATGAGAACCATTCTTTTACTAAAAGAAGAAGAATAAACTTACTTGTTATTTATATAGATAAAAATAAAAAAAAAAAATCCAAAAAATTACGACAAACAAAAAAAATAGAATAAGAGAATAGCTTAAATAATACGGAAAACAATCATATATACCAGAAGTACGGTGAAGAGCGAAAAACGACCTCAAGTCATAAATAAATTTTCGAAGCAAAGAAGATATAAGAGATTTAAAGGGGAAATTAAAAAAAAAGATTTTAAGATTTTATATTTAAAAAGAATAAAAAATAAGAGTGGGAAAGGTGTAATTTGTCTTGATTGGTTCTCATTGTTGTGTTGGTTTTGTATGTGTGTTTGTGTTGTATGGTAAACCTAGACACTTTAGGATAAATAGTATAATATAGTAAAATAGCTTTTTTAAAAAAAACTAGAATGTTTAGATTTACAGATACAATATTGAAGAAAAGAAATTAAAAAGGTTATTTTAAAGACGATAGTATAATAAAGTGATATGTTTGAAAACGGAGGACAACTGCTTACACTCTTACAGAAAGACTCTCAATATATTCCCTAATAAAGTTAATAATAAATTTTAGCGAAAACAAATAGAGAACATAATGATTCAAATTATAAAATTATTAGGGAACAAGAAGAAAGTAAAAAAGTAGAAAAACAAACTAGGGGTTGCAATAAGATAGAAGATTATTTAGATAATATGTAAGGAACATAGAATTGAATTAAAATTAAAAAAGTAAGCCGAACTAAAAAAACCAAAAACAAAAAGAAGTTAATAATACATTAATTATAAGAATACAAGAATAAAAAACATAATTAGCATTATTATGAAAAGAAAGAAATTAGTTATCATGTACACTTAGTTAAAACTGAGACAACAAAAGAAGCTCTTCTATTAATTAGGAAAAAAAAAGAATAGCTCTTCCAAAGATACAAAGATTTTAATACATCTTCGAAGGGCTAATAAGGGAGCAGAAAAGGAACGAAGGAGTAGAAGAGAACAGATAACTAATGTTACAATCATAAATAAGAAAAATAGATTAAAAATTTGTAAAGAAAAAAGAGAAGTAAAATATAACAGGGAGTAGAAGAATAATAGACAAAATTCGCTAAAATAGAAATCACTCCACAAAAAGAAAAAAAAAAAAACAATTAAAAAGAACAGAAGGAAAGAAAAGAAATAGAAATGGATATTCTTCAAGCTAGAGACACAGAAAGGACAACACCGCTTATGGAAAAGAAAGAATAAGATAAAATACGACGTGAAAGGAACACGGAAAAGAGGAGACTTCCCATTTCATTTCCGCGGAAAAAAAAAGGACGAGAGAAAGAAGAGAGAAAGAAAAGGAAGAAAGTAACGAGAGGAGAACAACGAACATAGGAGAGGAAAGAAGAGAGGGAGAGAAGGAATCACAAGGGGGCAGATACAAACAAGGAACAGGGGCAAACCGGGGAAAAGGCGGGAGGAGAAGACAAATTACCTTAAATAAAATCTCCAATATAAGGCCACTATAGAGAGAAAGAACAATTTCAAGTAATAGAAATAAGTCAGTTCCCTAAAATCTTATAAAATCAGATTCTCCAAAAGAATTTTAAAAAAATTGTAAGAAAAGACTTAATGCTATCGAGACTAATAATAATAGGGTATTAACGGATAGACACATAAAAAAATGTTTAGGAAAAAGATATTAATTGTAATATATCGTAACAGATGGCCGACCTAAAAAAATCAATTATAGGATCTACTCCGTGAGGTGACCATGACAAAAATGGAGAGAAGGATTTTAATAAGCATAGACTTTATGATGGAATTTAAAAGAATTTAGAAAACATATACAAAAATAGATACAAAATAAAGGTATGAAGAAATGCAAAATGGAAAAAAAACCTCACCTAATGGTGTATTAGGATTTCTAGGAAAAATAACAGATAATAGTAATACTAGATTTAAATTAAGATAAAATGATTGTAGTCTAGAAGTAAGGGGTAAATAAAGGAATAAAACTAATAAAACCTATTAAGAATCAACCCTGAAGAATACGCGCGATTTAATTTTAGATGGAAATAGATTGATTTAAGAAAAAAAAAAAAAAGTGTAAACTCATGATGATACTAATGTACATAAAATCTATAAAGGAGTATCCTCAAATAGATTTAAAGATTATAACTATGTGAAATCAAAGAGATAATAGAAGAAGAAAAGCGTCATGGAAGTAATATTAGTGAAGAAGGAATTTGCAGTCGGACAGCTATAGAAAAGCAAAAGAGATAGGTTACAACAACATAAATAAATTGTTTAAATGTAAAGGATGTAAAGAGGAAATATAGACTTAGACAAGGTAACATCTCATTTTAAAATATGATAATTAAGGACAGACAATAGAGGCTATAGATTAGAAAAAATATTACAAAGAAAGGTAGAAAAAACTAATAACATAATAAAAGAACTACAATAAAGTGATAGCGAGACAACTGAGTTAGAATCTATAATTAGCCAGAAAGAATTAATGGAGTCAGCGAGCTCTAGTAGCACATTCCAAAGAACAACTGAACAAGGATATACTGCAGACAATAGTACTGGAAATATACCATGTAGAAGAGTGTATAGACAGGGTGATGTTCTCCCGACAAACCTAAAATCAATAGGAAAAAGAATGCCTATAGAAGAACCAATAATGCTACAAGAAGGAGAAAGTAAAGGAAAAATATTAAACATAGGAGCACATGATTCACAAAGATGGAATTCAGTAATAGACTTATTGAAAGGAATCGTAATAGCAAATTTTATAAGAAATTATACTGAAACAGATGCAGAAACCATGTATAAGTACTTAGAAACTTTCTTAGGAGAATCCACTAAAGCATTATAGGAAGCTTATAAGGTAGAGTTCCCAAAAGAGTTCCAATATTTAGTATCATTAAGACCAAATCCATACAATTTCACAAATAAAATCCATACACTAATAACAGGAGAAGACCCTAATAGTGAATTAGCAACATTACAAAGAAATGCGGTAGTAAAATTAGAACAGTTAAGTATAAGCAACTGGTACCATATAAAGAAATTCTTAAATGATTATTTTTACTACTGTACAATTAGTGGTAATGCTTTCGACCAAGATCTAAAAAAAATTTATTTAATAAATTGCCTGGAGCTTTAGGAAGAGAAATAGAAGACAAATGGAGTAAATGAGAAGGAGTATTACAAAATCCTCAGGCTAAATGGTCAATAGGACATATAATACAACATATAATGGAGATACAACAAGAAAAATTCACACACCTACAAATACAAAAATAATTATAACAAAATAAGATGAATTTCTGTAAAGATGTAATATACACTGCTCAAAGCTACGATAAAGAACAATATAAAGAAAAAAGTATAAAAAGTATAAACCACTGTAAATAAAAGATTTTTATAGCAAGAAAGGATACTTTCTTAGAAAATCTTCTGCTAGAAAACATATCTAAATAGAAGAAATAGACTTCGTTTTAGACAATACAGACCACATAGGAAAACTACAAACAATAAGTTAGAATGTTTCACATGTCGAAGGTTATAGAAACCATTTAGCAAATACTTGTCCTAAAAGGTATACACACCAAAAGCTAGAAATGCTCAATTAGTAGAAAAAGAATTTAATGAAGATTTATTAATGTAGGACGAATATTAGTCAGATAACGAGACAATCTTACTCTGTAGTAAGTATGATGTAGGAGAGAGAAGGATTCAGACTAAAGAAGAGGATCCTCCAATTCAGAAGGCAAGATAAGAATTTAATTATTGAATAGGGGACTAGAAGACGTGAAATTTAGAAGATTTAAAGTTAACTTTATGAACATTAGTATATGCGACATTTAATTTTGAATGAAAGGAATAGGTTTTAGAGTAGCAATCCTGTTGCCTTGCCAAAAATTGGTATCTAGTAAAAAATATAAAGCTAAAATGTAATAAATGTTTTAAAGAAGGATGGATAGTTTGCATAGAAACAGCCCAACTGAGGGGGGAATAATAATTCCAAAATAAAAAAAGAAATATATATAAATGAACCCTCAAATAAACCTTAAAGAATCATGTTTTAGAAACAAAGGTAGAGGAAAAATTAGAGGAAAGACTAATAAGAGTTAGAAAAGGGGAAACATAATTGAACCGATGCCACATCAATAGGACATCAAGGAATTAATGAATGAAGAATTAACACCAAAATAGTAATGAAAATAGAAAATTAAATTACTGTTGAACCGTATTTAGCAAGACTTCCCCATTAGGAGAATACGGAAATAGAAAAAACTTACCAATTAGTCGATTCAGGATGTTTACTAAACAGCATCCTCAACAAGAAAAAAATAGAATACCTCCAGAACTAATAAAAACCTAGCAAAAAGCCACTTGCAGCATGCAAATGACGGAAAAAAACACCATAACTTTTACCTACCGAATGCATAAAGGCAAACGTAATTTTTAAAAACCACATTGTTTAGAATTTTATTAACACCTACTTATTAAAATGGATTAAAATATGAGTAAGAGACTTGAATATAAGTGTAAATTTTGTATTTGGATTAGATTTTAATATTATATAATAAAGGAGGGCACCAATCATAACAGTGATGGAATAACTTTCTAAAAAAACATCACTCATACTGATTTAAATTGTAAAAACTAAACCAACAAAATGAAACACAAAATTAAAAAGAAAAAAAGGTCTGCAATTAATAATTCAAAACATGGCAGTAAAATAGGGGTAATATTAATATCCAAAAAAATTTATCAGAAATAGAAGAGGTTAGAAGATATTTAGATGAATCAGATAAAAATTATGTCTTAATAGGAAAATGACAACAGAATATCTAAATTTTAAACACAGGGAATCAGGACAATTAGGACCAAATAAAAAATTAAAAAAAGACTTACATAACATTATAAAAAAAATCCGATCAAAATAGAAATTAATAGGGGAAAACCTTTAAAACATTGGGGAAAAATATCAAATTGTGTGTAAAACAGGACATTATGAAATCCCGAATATATAATCAAAAGCCGCTTCAATAGAAGAAAACTAATCAAGATTGAGAAGAGTTTTAATATACAAATTAAAAGAATTATTAGAGTTAGGATACTAAAAAAGATCGATCGAAAAATAGATGAACCATTTATGGTAAGAAAATCATAATGAAATAAGTAATGAAAAAGGTAAGAATGGTAAGAAATTATAAAATATTAATGAAACATTAGAAAAGATAGATGTAAATTACCAGATAAAACATTAGAAACTAATAAATAGATCCAAGACAAAAGAATATTTTAGTAAGTTTGATTGTAACATCATGATACTGAAGTAAAAAATGGCACCCAGATAGTATTGACATGGACAAACCTTTAACAGGTCCAGGCAGGATATTGACATGGTTAGTTCATGCCATTTGGTTTTAAAAATGCGCCTCCAATCTTTCAAAAAAAAAAAAAAAAAATGGATGAATTATTTGGAGGAGAGAGAGAATATAAAAGATTTGTTCTGTTATATATTAGTATTCAGTATAGATATAATGAAAAGAAACCACTGAGAACATTTTACAGATAGTGGTTTAGGTTATTTGTTAATAATGAGAGATAATAATTAGGAAAAAGAAAATGGAAACTATGTATGAATTAAATAAATTTTTTTATGGAATTACATTAGGAGAAGGACAAAGTTAACTTGGAAACTTCATATAGCCAAAAAAGCCATTGGATATGCCAGATACATTGGAATTTAGTTTAAAAGGACCTACAAAATTTTTTAGGAATAAGTAAAACTACGTAGAACCATTATTGCAAAATTTTTAGGGAAAACTTTGGCAAGGACCATTATATTCTAAGATAGGGAAGCAAAGCGATAGAGAAAATTTTAATATAGAAGATATAAATAGTACAAAACAAATAAAGGAAAAAATAAAAAAATAGTTCTGAATCTTGAATTATACTTTAGAATTAGGTTATTTATCATCAAAAAAGATGGTAGTTTAGAAGGAGGGGAAAGCAGTATGAAAAAGCTAGACATCATAAATATAGTCCCTACCACAAAGAAGACGAAATGTTCCTACCAAAAGCAAAAAATATTAAGAAAAAGGAAATAAAGATCGTATAGAATTGAAATCCTAACTGTAAATAATCTTATGGCCATCTGAATCATTTTAAGAATATACATTTAAACAAACCAGAGATATTAGTAAAGACGGACTGTTTGGATGAGGCCATAGTAAAAATATCATTTCAAAAAAAATTAATGATAAAAGTAGAAGTAGAAGACGAAGATTAAAATTTTTTGATTAAACTTATATCTATTTATCAATCTATAGTATTTGAGCATTATAAGAGGAAATGATAATTCATATAGCGATCAATTAAGTAGATTACTAGTAAAAGTCTAATTTTAAAGAATGAGACTATTTACTACAGGACAAGGGTGTTATTTAAAATGTTCAAACCTAAACCCCAGGGAACTACACAGGGGACTCTTACAAACAGACAAATGTTCAGCCAAATGTACATTTTAGACCTCTAGGGACAAAAACTGTGATGTCAAAATAGAAAGGACTACAGTTTGCTGGACAAAAAAAAAACTTAATAGCATATTTTTTTTAGGGGGTTTAGGGGTTTAGGACACTTTCCAATTGCAAAACAAGACAAAGCAAACAAAAACATTCTAATAGATAAATATAAGATAACACATAATAAAAAAATACCACAAATATGTAAATTGTTGGTTTAAATGCTTTAGTTTTTTTATAATTTTACTAACCAAAAATAAAGAAATTAAATTAACTCATTATGTGGTTTAATTCATGGTTAAAACAAATGGTTGTTTTTCAGACTGGATAATAGTTTTAGACTCTATCACGGTTTTCAAAAAAACCCTATTTTTAATGGTGGTTTTAAGAAGGCTTTCAGACTATTGCTAGAGGGATGATTAGGACGTCCGAATTTACTATATTTCTCCAGTCCTAGACCAAAAAAACCCAGACAAAAAGACTCCACAATACAAACATCCAAAAAGGGACACAGGGACAAAGTAATATTCTGCGACCCATTGGGCCTCCATCTATGGACCGAAGCATTCAAAAGGGGGCTAAACCCCCTCAAAAATGAAGTCCTAATGCAAGGGAAAAAATGCTAAAAGCTCAGGGAAGAAAAAACTACGGAAAAAATGGAAAAGCAACGCGCCAGACTAAAAAGATGACAAACTCAGACAGAAAATAACAGGGTTTTCCATCCCCAAATCAAAAATCGGAAATAAGATGGGTGTGGCATTCCCAATGATGTTAAGAAAATCCAATTGTATCAGATGAAGATACAACTAGTCCGTTTAAATGGTAGCCGCGTTAAATTCTTATCAAATCCATTTATGGCTTGTGGACTTTGCCAAAAAGTGGAAATGAAGAAAGGTCCTGTCTTCCCAGAATAGACTAAGAAACGAGTCTCTTTCACGAAAAAAGCTGATTGATACAAAAAACTAAAAAAAAGTCCAGAAAAACTAAAGGACATTAGGAATGTTATCATTACCGGACAGTAGAAAAAAGAAAATTACTTCAAACAAAACCAGGAACAAGATAAAAACATATAATAAAGACCCAAGCCCCGGATTCCAGCCAAAAAACGTGAGTCAAGTCACTTTTCCCCTTCTTCCCTTGTTCCTTAGAACAAGAAAAAACTTAGAAGATACTTAGAATAATGCAATTATGCCCAAAATCCTAAAGATGGACGACCTCAGGGAGAGTTTTGATCTATAGGATTGATGAATTAGGACACTTAATATATATCTATATAAATATATATATAATTTTTTTTTATATAATATATTCAAATAAAAGTAGAAGGACTAAGTAACTTGTATACGAAGGGTCTATGTATACTCTATATGAATATATATTGTGTGCATGGTAGAGGTCTATGTAAACCTCAATATAGATAAAGAAATTTTTATTTTTTTCCTCAAATTTTAACCTATGAATGTAATTATGTAAGCTAATCGGCTAGTCTTAGTCCTCAAAAAGGACGACGACACCATTACGTCTAAGGAGTGCTCCCCGAATATGACAATAAACTCATCCTTCTTTAGATCCCATAAAGTCTGTGGATCATACTTTTTTAGAAACAAATCATGAAACTGCATACAAGTGAGTGGAGGAAAGACTAATAATCTGCATTCTATATAGGCCCTCCACCACTTCTTAGCTTCATCTTGAAGCAGGAAGAAACAAACTCTACTTCATGTTAGTGCACAATTCCTAACTTGTGAAGCCTCTCATAAATCCAAAATGAACTCATAGGCATCTCCACTCTCAGAATCATGAAACACAGGTGTATTCAGCTTCAAAATCTTAGTCAACATCTAATGCTCAGTATCAATCATCATAGGACCCAACAGGAGACAGAAGAAGGCATCAGTGCCTAATGCTCCATCCACTCTGGGAATAGTTGGAACAATGGGGCGGTTGGTTAGAGGTTGAGTAGCTTGCATTGTGGAAAGGACTCAAGGGCTGACCAACCCCTTTAGAAAAGTCATGATTTGCTGAGATAACACTGTGTCT
Source organism: Solanum habrochaites (assembly GCA_027704765.1). Classification (NCBI taxonomy): domain Eukaryota; kingdom Viridiplantae; phylum Streptophyta; class Magnoliopsida; order Solanales; family Solanaceae; genus Solanum; species Solanum habrochaites. The sequence goes on along the minus strand of JAKWJA010002489.1, from coordinate 53,772,597 downwards.
ATAGGAGAAATGCTGATATTCCCAGTTGGTGCATCCCCTATGGTCCAACACCCTCCTCGTCTTCTATGTCCACATTCTCTTCTACCTCTACTTGGGGTTCAGGAGGTGAGCGGTTGCTACCCTTCCTAGGCCTTTGCCCCTTCCTCTTTCTCTACCCCTACCTCGATCACGACCTTTGCTATGGGCTCATATTCTGGCCGTTGTATCGTCTGTTAACAATCGTCGGACCAAAGAGTAAAAAAGATTAGGTACAAATTTAGTTCACTAGATACCAATTGGAATCAAGTCATAGAACGAAAAGATAAGAAGATAGAGAGATTTCCTAAAGTCTTATAGACTCTTGAAGAAAAATATAGATGTCTCGGTACCATTCCACAAGACTCTACTAGACTCATCTTGGTACAATGAGATCAACGAACCTAGGGATTTGATACCAACTTTCATCACCCAGACCACCTTAATTGACACCCACACTAACCCAGCGGTGGGAGAACCCTTACTACAACCCAACTGAGCTACTTAAATATACTAAACCATTTAAAGATACAGAAGCATGTTTAATTGACGAATTAAAATGAGAAGTTTTTATGAACTCTGAAAGTCTAACAAGAAACTATCACGGGAATTCAGTCCCTAGAACTAAAAGCCACTGTACAAAATCTCTATTGATCAACAATTCTAAGGAAAAAGAAGAGTGCAACCCTTAAACTGAACATGAGCAAATGTATAAAGGAAATAAGAGCCCGAGTCCGAAAAGATTGGACTAATCTACGGATGGATCCATAGAAGCTTAAAAGAACTGGATCACCCTTGAATCCAGTCTCGTTCAAAGAACTCCTAGATAAGGTCTCTCATTATTTTCCACTTGAAAGATTACGATTGTACTCAACAAAGGGGAAGAAAGGGAAGTGGCAGTATCAAGTACATGAAAACCAAGTCTAACTTGGTTAGGATCACGCAACTACTCTAGTAGCGTAACACAATCAAGTTATTACAACACAAGAAAAACACATATACAATATGCATGATTCAATCATCATTTTAGGAGCAATATACAATTTCCCAATAACCATGACAAGTAATTATAAATGTAACAATCAAAAGTGGCTCTCTCATGGAACCCACACCCAAACAATTAATTGTCGGAATGTGACACCCGATTCAATATACATGTTTTGAAAATGGACACCCGGTCCAATATATGTGTCAAAATATGACACCCGATTCAATATATGTGTCAAAACGTTACACCTGATCTATTCAGCACAACCACAACCACAATCACACCCATAATGAATAGTACTCATAGTTATACAATCAAGTAATTGGTTTATGACATTAAATTTGTAACACCCCAATTTGAAAAAACAAAAAATGTCGATTTTTAGAAGTTGTAGGTGCCACTAATAGACCATAGGTTGACCCATAGATCATAGGTGGTGTCCGTGGTTTCCCACCTGCAAATCTCTTCCAGAATCCCAAAAAATCCAGCTAAGTCTTGACCTAAGCCAGGACCTATGGACCATAAATGGGACCATGTCCGTGATTCAGACCCCCAGATCCCACTTTCCGATGACAATCGATGGACTGATAGGATGGATCATCGTTCATACACAGATATGGCCCATCGATGGCCCCAATAACTTTTAAATCAGATGTTATTTGGTGTTTTCCCCTATGCATTAGGCACCTAAACTACATCACTTCACCCTTAAACTACACATTTTGAGCCTAGTAACTTAATCAGAACTTTCTCTTAGAATTCATCAAAACTAGAGCAAAAAGAGAATAATTAGTCGACAAAGCACTCTCTAAGAAGCAATAGGTTTTCTTCAATTTCAGCCCAATATTGAAAGATTTTCTCCGTGGAATTCTGTCACGACGCAGGGGTACCCCCTAGATGTAACACGGTGTATAGTTTTCTGAAGGACTCCATATAAGCTACTTAGCATATCATAACCTAAGTAATAGAATAATAAGAGTAAAAGAACATTTCAAGTCATAAATTTTTATCAAAGAAAAGCGAAAATCCAGATTCTAAGTCTCAAAATAGCCATCTATTACAATATTTGAAATGATAAAAGGAAACATCCCATATAACATAGTCCGAAAAGGAAAAATAACTGTAAATAAAACTAAAATGAGATAACATCTATCCTCGTATGATGAAAAACTTGCTAAACAGATAGGGGGGGGGGGGGAAGGGGGGGGGGGGGGGGAGGGGGGGGGGGAATAAAGCTAAATATCAGCTTTAGGACACAACAATGATCACCTTGAGGAATCAGGCACTACACTTGGGGAAAAGAAAAAAGTAGGAAAAGTTGGCAAAAAAAAAAATTAGGGTACCAAAAATGAACTTAAGCAGGGATAGCTATGAATAACACATTATTGAAAATAAAGCTAAAAGGGATATTTTATTTGAAGCCATGCAATTTACTAAGTTAAAAAATCATTAGGATGATAGTGGAAAAACATAATTCATAAGCATATTCATTACATAGATCATCATAACATAAGAGAAACATTTCATAAATACACTTAAAGCATTCTTGTGAAGATTGAATAAGAGTCGAATTAAATAAATTCACCCATTGATAACTAAAGCTTCCTTAGTAAACCATAGTTTTAAAATTCAATATTTGTTATTATAATTGTCATGATGGGAATAAACCTTAATCGACATAGACCACGTGAGCTTAACATGGAATTCGGTGTTACCCACACCAAAAAAGGATAGGAAAAATACTTCATAGAGTTAAACTCCAAGGCACGACTTAAGAGTACTGAAAGAAGTAAAAGTTCCTAAACATCTGATAGCCTCTCATTCGTAAGTGTGGACCACATTTCACTCATGAAACAAGGACTCTACTAGCGGTGGTTTATGAGGACATTCATTCTAAGATGTCATTCTGAAAACAATTGTTGCTCTGATTACCAAGTTTTCACCAAACCCAAGGTTATCCCCTAAAAGGTTATCCTACTTGCTTAAGGTAGAACGATACTCTTAGCTTAGGTAGATCCACTAGCTAAATAACCTATGGGGGCACATAGTGTATGGGTAAGAAGATTGCTACTTGTCACAACACAGAGTTACCCCTTAGGAGTGACACAACATACTTGACCCCGAAGGGGTCTCATAAAAAACCTTAACATATCATCATTACATAAGATATAAAATAATGCAAAAAATTAAAATTTTTACAATCAAAGTAAAACTTCTCATTTCATGACCAAAAGTAAGAACTAGACTTATCTCATACACCATCTAAAACAAAGAAATACAAAGTTTGGGACGTAGCCATTACTATCAATTAGAAAAGGTCTCAAAACATAGGAAAATTACAATAGAAATCTAAGAATGGAATAATCTCGTCCCGAAACTTGGGGAATCACCACAACTTAGAGATAGCCAATCCAATCTTCTCTTAAGGAATTAAGTGCACCCCAAACGGGCGGATACCACCGTAAACTCAGAGGAGAGGTAGAAGAAATGGGTTAGCAACAATAAAGTACTAAGTAGTCCACATTTGCATTAAAATCCTTAAAATTTTACTACAAACCAGAAATTTTAGTAAAAAAGAGTGGCATTTATTGCGTTTGGCACCCTTTGTGTCCCCCCCCCCGCCATTCCCACCCCCGTTCTCATATCTTGTTCCCACTTTACATCTTCCTCACACAACCCACGTGATCATCATCACCTAACCTCTGCCACCCGCATCCGAAGGGGGCAATGGAGAGGGGGCAGGGGCATGAAGACCAACGACACGGAAGGAGCGGGGGAGAAGCACCGGGAGGAAAGCCGAACCATACGGGTAGAGGGTCCAGGCAGGATAGCAAAAGCAGACAGAAAGGAGATAACCATGTTTCATACTTATTGATCGCTTAAAATACTTTTCAAACATAAGAAGTAAAAGACGGTCGTGTGTCAAGTAAAATAAACCCAAACTAGTGAGGTTGGGAAATACGGTTTCCCCCGAGGAAAATAGGTCTAGACTTAACTTCAAACTTGTTATTACTATGTATTGATCAATGAGTTCCTTGGAAAGTAAAAAAAAAACAACACACTACAAAGGGGGGGGTTTGTAATTCAAATGACGTGAAAATAACTAAGAAATTGAAAGAGACACTAAAAAACTTGGAATGTTAGCGTTTATTCAATTAATCAAAGTAACTAGGGTATTTGATTTTACGTGTTCCACAGGTCATTAACTTGATTAATTATAACTACAACAATTCTTTCACAGTATCTTGCATGCAAGTGATAAGGTATTGTATTCTAAATCTTGGGTTCGGGTATCTAGAAAATCGTCACTACCGCACCTTGGTTCCGGACGTGTGTTGCTACCCTAACCCCTTATTCCGGACCTCATATTAAGGAATCGTATTCGATATATTTGACTAAGTTATTCCTCGTTACCAATCAAGTACTAGGGCCTATTAGATATTACACTAAATCTTTGTTAATTAATCTTTTCCTATTATATCTCTTGGTCCTGGGCAAGTAGCTATATTAAGGCGGAGTTCTACGTTGGACATCCAATTAAAAAGACTTTAAAGCGAAAGAATTCTTAATTTACATGCAAGACACATATTCTAGAATTTTTATTTTAGTTAGGGTTTATCTCATTATTTGCCTATGTTCCCACAACCTAGTTATGGAGTTTAGTTAATAATGGCATAAAACACAATATTCCAAATATATTAAATAAGAGTTTCAGTAATTTAATTCAATGAGAAAGGAAATAAAATCCCCAAAAGTTGGCTTGTTAAATCACCAAACAATTACTGCAAGGAAATTCTCAAAGTTATCAATTATCTCCACAAAAAGTCTAAATGATTATCAAGAATTCACAATACAATGTTTACCAATACGGGAGTTTTAACATCTAAGAGTTAACTTATCTGGTTTTTGTCTAACCTCAAAAAACAACAAGGGTTTTTGAACTATTAGAAAAAAACAAAAACCTAATTAAACAAGGATTCTTAATTGCTGGAAACATCTGCCAAAACGCTGGCTGGGTCGACGGGACCTCGGCGACAGGGACCGTATTGGGTCATGACGGGGGACCGTCACTGGACTCCGTCGTCCCTACTTGTGCAATTCTTCTGCTGATCTCTTCAATTCCCCTCGACGGCAAGTATGACGGACCGTCATGGGCACAACGTCCGTCGAGGGGTCTTCGTTCCAAAAAACACTTCAACCTCTGGGAAATCTTGTACTGGGATCACTCTCTGAACTTCAAGGACGAATCTGCAGGACGGACCGTCATAGCCACGACGGGGGGACACGTCCAAAGCTTCGTATCACCACTTGGTCAGGGGACTTCCCATCTTTTTCCTTCAGCAGCTGCAACTACGCTTTCAACCTACGGGACCGTCACAAGGAAAGGAAGGACCGTTCAAAAAGCTCCGTAGGTGGTCTCTTCTGCAATTTTTTGCGCTCAAAAAATCTTCCGCATTTTCAGATTTGGGGACAGATTCCTGCAAAAAAAGAGAAATGTATAAAAAAATTAGCACAAAAAAAAAGGGCTTACGGATCACACTAAACTTAAGGAAAAAAGTAACTATATACCGTGAAAACCGGACGGTATACAAACAACCCTCCACTTAAATTCGTTGTTTTGTTCCTCAAAGAGGCGCACTATGACTCACTAAACAATCTTTGTCAATAAGTAGTCCATGTTTTATCTTTTGCAAATCATTTTGCTATCAATCCCGATTAAATCTCATTAAAACTATGCATTCTATCCACTATTAGATTTGAATTTCGTTGGGATCAGAACATGACAAAGGACCTCAACCATGCATTAACCACATGTCCTCTTCAATTTCTCCCCCACCGAGGGTGCTAACAATTCCGCCGACTAAGTGCAACTAGGGTCCTGTCCACTTTAGCAACAAAATCCTAATTTTTCACACAAATGAATTAGTTTGAAGTATAAGGATTACTTTCAACACTCCCCGCTCTCAGGAACAAAGTCACAACTCATTCATACATATGCAATAAGGATTGCCCTTATTTTCAATGGCCTAAGTTCGCTATACAACCCTTAGGGAATCAGATAGAACTTTCTTAGCTTGTAAACATAGGCACAGGGTCAGGGGTTAGCGTATATTTAGGTATACTTTAGTGACTTTTTGCCCTCCTTGGACATATCGGGGCTAACTCAACCTTCCTTCCTTTATATCATTTTATCTCACCCAGTTTTAATATCTTTTCAATTCGTGGCTATTTCTCTTCTTTCTGCATTGTGTAAGTGACTTCTCTTCTTTTCTGGCCTTTATAATTTCTTGTATATTTTTCTTTTATTTACTTTTTCGTTCAAACTAAGGGCTGAAGGTCACTTTACTTGTAGTCGGTTCTCTTGCGTTGTGCTTTCAACCCCCCCATTCCAGAGCATTCCTTCCTAAAACCACCCTCAACTCATGGCTTTGCCATGAGTTAAGGTACCACAATACCCCAAATTTGGGTCCCGGGGCAGGCATTAGGCCACCCTCAACTTATGCTTTTGGCATAAGCTGAGGTTGCATTGCTGCACCTGTCCAAGGCGGGACCCGACGGCCCACACATCGTTCCCAGGCCAAGCTCCGTTGGGGTGAACCCAACAAAGGTCTAATTTTAAGCTCAGAATTTATTTGGAATCAAAGAAGGATATTAAATTTCATTGGTTTCTTTTATTTTATGGCTAGAAATGGGGCTATATGAATAAGGGCCTATGAACTTTCCTAATTGTCTATTACAAATACCTTTAGCAGAACTTAAACCAGGCAAGTTCTAGCTCAGTACCCATAGTGGACTATTAAATCTCCCTCACCACTGAACTTTGATATCTAATCAATATACAGATTGTCAGACACCTAGTTTGAATTGAAGAACTTTAGGGTAATCAATGGTGTAAATCTATTTCATGATTAGAGCCACACAATTATAGTTACTATGCCTAGTCAGGCATTATGTTTCAGTTTATCAGGATATCATTTTTAGCCATCCATGCTCCAGAATTAAAATATGTACAAAAGATATAACCACATGCCGTTTAAAACAGGAAAAAAGTAAATCAGTCTTTTGGGGAAAAAAGAAAATCAGGACAAGAAAAACCCCCAAAAGAGGATAGTGAATTGGACTACTCAGACTCACCCTAAAACTCACTAATCCATTTACCCACACCCCACACACCCAAAAAAAACATGCCCATTGTCCCCAATGCATAAAATCTAAATACTAGAGTGGAGGTGAGCAAAAACCTTGGGGGCGCAAAGCACCGCGATTCAGAAAGATGGTGGTCCGATTCCCGGAAAACCCCACGTCATCTGCAAATCTGGGACACCATCAGTGTTGTCCTCAGCAGCAACCGCACCATCAGTAGTGCCTTCCTGCTATATCTACTTGGGCGGGAGCTAGACGCCCCAGCGCTCTTAAAACTCTGATGCTCTCATATGGTTTTGTGCGCCGCCTCCTCAGCAAGTGGAAAGTGGAGGCTCTCCGCGCAAGCCTCCCATCTCTTCATGCTCCTCTTCCTTGCTCGCGTCTCGTCCTCTTCTCGACCCCTAAGCCTCTTGGCCACTCTCTCGAGGGGGGGTGGATGGAAATTTTCTGAAGTAGCAAAAAAGGGGCCTCAATCACGGTGTCCTCAAGCAGGCTCGATAGAAAGGGTCCTCAGCTCTGGCACCCTAGCCTCTAAGATCGTTGTCGATGGCCCATCGATAGGACACCTTTAAAAAAATTATGGGGGAGGACTCTGAGCCGAGGGGTCTTGGGGGGAACGTTTCATGACCGGTCGTACAGGACGGGACCGTCGTGTATTGGACAGTCCGTCACGTGTGTCCGTTGGAAGGACACCTTAGAAAAAGTCGAGAGGACCCTTATAAACAGGGTCTCTGAAAAACCAGAACGGTTGTTGCAGGACGGGGGACGTCATGAAGACGACGGGCTAAACATGTGTCCATTGGGAAAACACTTGGGAAAAAATGATGAGACCCTTAGCAACAGGGTCTCTGACAACCGAAAACGGTTTTGCAGGATGGATCCGTTGTTTGTGATGAAAAAACGGTCCGTCACATATTCCGTAGGGATGAGGGTTGCTAGGGCTTTTGGAACGGACCCTATGGAAGTCCATCATGCGTACGGCGGTCCGTTATCGAGGCCTCGTTCTGATTAACATTGACAGGAAACTGCGGTTGTTTCCCCATTGCATCCCGATGAAACCCCAATGGTCTTGTAGTGTTTTTGGACCTACATTTGCTATCCCATCTACCTAGTGAAAACTAGCAATGCAAACGCACCCTATGTCTAGGGTTGTCAACATGGCAAATTCGAACATTTTGACCTAGGGTTTAAAAAACATTAATATATTAACGAAAAAAATACGATGAAGAACTAAAGCTAAATACGAAAACTTACTAAACAAAAATGCAAGATAAATGAGTATAAAATTTAGAGACACATTACTTAGAAATGGAGAAAACTCAAATGGACAATTACTCAGTTGGAAAGTAGGACACCCACAGCAGTCTGCTTCGACTAGTAGCTGATAACTCTAGGGCGTTGGAGGAATTTTAGGGGGCAATGATCGGTGGGAGGGACGTGTGGAGGAATTGAAAGAGAGGAAAGTTGGGTTGGGGAGTTAATGATAGAAAGTTTATATTAAACTCCAAACCGGGTGGGTCGGGATGCCTCATTTTATCACGGACGGATTTCCCATGACGGTCCGTCGCCAGGTGTGACGACCCGTCGTTGGTTCCGTCGTGTGTTCCCAAGTTTGAAATTAAACAGGAAAAAAAAAAAACGTTTACCTGGTACGACGGAGGGCATAGACGGTCCGTAGAGTAGTAGGCGTAACGGTCCGTCGATATATCCGGTCAGGACACGGCAGAGAATTTTCGCAGAATTTCATGGTAATGTGCTGGCAAAAAATTTAAAAACCCATTAGTAGAAAAATGTTACCCATTACTTAAAAAAGACTATAAGTAATTGGGTTGCTACCAACAAGCGCGGATTTAATTGCGCGGGAAATGACGATGGGGACACTTGATTACTCAGACTTCTCAAGATGGGTTGCCTCTATCACTTAATTCCCGATTGTTTTTTGCCCAAAATAAGAGTTTTATTCTATCTCGATTCCTCTTAAAACCGCACTCCCTCCTTGGCTTTAACTCAACTGCTCATGAGTGAAATACTGGGAAATCCAAGTAAGGGCCATTTCCATTTGGACTTGAGGCTTGCCCGGGGAAGACAGGAAGAAGGGGGGGGACAAGGAACCCCAGAAAAACTGGTCTCACAGATACCAAATCACTCAACCATAAACTCTTTGTTTTGCCATTTTTTTTCTGTTTCAGTATCTTTCTTCATCTTTTTCTTTGTGGGAAATGGGATATGGCAGATACCGATTGGGAGCTCACCAATCTGCCCTTCATGGTCCTCAAATGTTGAAAGGTCGTTCTTCATATTTCAACTGAAATGTTCTCTGTCCCTTTCGCCATATCAACTAATGCCCTATACTGTAGCATGGAAATGGCCTCCCCAAGGAAATTAATAGGCACTTTGAAATCGGACCTCACATCAAGGAATAACACAAAAATCAGCGGAAAGATGAATGAACTCCACTTTTACTAAGCATTTATGGAAGTTCCCTATAGGCCGTTTGACTGTCCGATCAGCATCAGTAGCCGCATTCGCAGTGGGTTTTGGATCCCCCAAGCAAGTATCCTTTAGGGTCAAAGTGCGTCTCTTAAGAACAAAAAGGAATTTAATTTGACAGTGTTGATGTATCGTAAGTTCACGATATTTCTAATGCATTTTGCTTAAGAGTTGTGTGTGTTTAGAGCCTTTTTGTATTTGTTTTAACTAGTTTTGTTTCCTGTTTTGCAGGAAAGAAGTTTAGGCAAAAAACAACGAAGACAACTGAAAAGTGCAGAAATAAACCTACAGAGACATTCGATGGTCCATCGTTCAATCAAAGCCCCGTAGGCAGTGATTGTAGATGAGCACACAAACATTGAAGGAAATCAGGGAATCCTTACCAAGGGTGGGAACGGGGGCAGATTGGGCATGCATCGATTGGTGTTCGTTGATCGATCGATCGATAGACTACTCGTTGAACCGTCTTAGTTAGTGATTGCGGGAGGGGTTCCAAGTTTTACCTGATACTGAAGGATTTCTTAAGTATGGAGTTATGGAGGAAGTTATCGACGAACCATATATGGGTTTATGGATAAACATATTGGTTCGTCTGTTTGAATTCAGAGAAGATGAAATCTGGATGGCTTGAATGAAATATTTTCAAAGTTCGATGAACGGAAGCAACAAGCGCGGACTGTCAATCGTTTGACGACTCGTCAATTGTTCTCGTCAATTGAAGCCAAGTTCCTAAATTTTTTTTCCTTTTTCATTAAGACTTTTTTTTCTCTATAAATATGGGATAATTAAAACCTGCACCTTTTTGGGGTTTTAGCTACACATTCTTGTTCGTTTATGTTTTGGAGATTAATTTTGAATTTGGAAAAATAATTGATTCTCGGGATTTGGTTCTGAAGGTTTTGGGTTTGAGTATTGAAATTTCAAGTGCAAGTTTGGTTACATTAATGTTACTTAAGTTTATGATTTTTTCATCTACCAAAACACGGAATTGTGTTCTGCTTAATAGGGTAACTACATCTCACAATTAGGGGTGTGGGAACAATGAGGGATTAACAACGTTATACTAGTAGTTTAACGCAATCTGAATATTGTTTTTGCATGCATTTGACATATTTTCGTTAGAAGTCTATATAACGGTGCCGGCAATTTAGAATCAAAACTTTGTAATACATGTGGGACCAAGGAGGTAGATTAATACAAAGAAAGGAATTATTGAACATAGGATTAGGTGGTGATAAATATTCTACATAGTCAAGTATCGCTTGGTGCGAAGTAATACTATGTCATACATCCAATTTACATAAGGTCTAATATGAGGTTGGTAATGGTATGCATTAGGTTAAGTTATACATATGTTAGGCCAAACGGAAGGTGGGGGTGAAATTCTGTTAGATGTCGGGACAACGGGATTTAGGAATAAACTAAGATAGGATTGCTAATTACTAGGGACGACTCGTTATGAAACTTGTGGGAAACCAACATACCGTAGGTTAATTGGTTATCTGAATTACACCAAAAATCACTACTTTTGTCACTTGATAACCACACAATTGAAAGAATTTGTTTCACAAAACCCCCCTTTTTACTTCATTTTTTCAAAAATATCTTGACTAAAAAGATATAATTGTGGGTTAAAATTAAGTGTAAACCATATTCCTCAACCTACTAGTTGGGTTCTTTACTTGATAACGATTCCTTATGCTTCATTAAGGAGGTGTAATTTGAGTGTATCAGGTCTCCCTCGTGAAGGTCGGGCAGTGTGCATATATCTAGGGACAGCCTTGGCTTGGTCCCTTTTCATAGACACTTCCCCCCGTGGTCTAGAACTTCATTTTACCGAGGTTGTACCTTGAATGCATCTTACTAATTTACTCGGGAAGTTTATTCGTTGCAACTTTTAATCATATGTTTAGGTTTAGACTCGAACTTACTAACATTTTCTAGGATATTACACTACTTAGAAACCCAAAAAACACAAACTGAGGTAGAAGGTAATCCATCTCATGAGACATTACTGTGGGGAAAACCTAAGACTCAAAACTTAGTTGTAAAAGGTAATTCTGGAAGCGAACAAACTCAAAACTAGAGTAAAAGCTCCCATCTCTATTGGAATATCTTCTCGGGTGCTAAGCGTATTTCCACGGAAATTGATAATTACGTCTGACTTAAGTTCATATTTATGAAAGATGTTCTTGACACCAATCCTAACCATTTACTTATAAGATAGCTCATTATATTCATGGTTATGAGAATAACCCGTTTTCACCGTTCATGGTCTTCCGTATAAATTCAATATCTTTGAAAACCTTTCAACCCTAGAATCATCACAGTTGAGAAAATTCACATTTTCTATATTTACTGTAAACCTCAAAGTATGTGAAAAAACAGATTTACGTCCCTCAATTTAAAAAAGAATGACCTCCTTTCCTTTTTAGTATGTTTATAAAAGAATGACCTCTTTTTTTTTGGTATCAAATTTCCACGGTGGCATGTTTAAGGCCACAAGATTAAAGGGAAGTTTTGTACATTTGACATAATTTTAATTTTATGACCACATAATCAAAAGTCTTCTTTATTTTATTAAACTTTGTGCTAAGTCAAACTAGACCATTCTTTGTGAAACGGAGGGAGTACTGAACTTTATAAATCATGTATAATATCATAATTTTCCTTTTTCAAGAATCAAAGCTCATATCAAATCAAAAAATCTAGAACTCACTACATTATACATGGAGATTAACATAATTCAAGTAACCCAATTATTACAAGCATAATCTCACAATGTTCTTATTTGAGCAACACACCCACATTAAAAAATCATAATTTGGGAATACGGGGATTTCATGGGTTCTTAGGGATTTCAACATAAAAACCACAATAAATAATAAATTAAATCATAATATAAAGTAATTTAAGAATTAGAATTAGTTTTGAAAGGAACCTATGACTTTGGAATCAAACCCTAACTTTTAGAGGATTTCTATCTTTAAAATTTGTATATTTTAAGGGGCTCCATGGATGAATTCTGCCCATGATGGAGAGCTACCATACCTTATAAATAAAACCCAATTAATTTGAGAAGAAAACCTTAATCCTTGAACCCTAGTTCTAACTTTCTTCTTCTTCTTCTTCCTTGGTGTTCTAGAGAGAAAATTTCTTGAGGATGAAGTTAGGGAATTGATTTGGGTTTTAGAAATAATGAATTCATTTAATGGTATAAAATACTTATATAGGTGATATAATTTAGGATAAAATGATTACATTTAATATGAATTAAAATGGAAAATCCCGAAGTGCCCCAGAACATAACCACCAAAAAGTAGTTTCCGGCCCCATCCACGAGTTTCAGTGACGAACCATGGTTGGACCCATGACCCGTGCTGGTGAAGCATGGATTGGTTTTAGTGAATTCATTTTAAAAGTCCTAATATGTGACCCCTCACCCACGGGTGTGGACAGAACCATGAGTCATGGCTCCTACCATAGTCCATAACCCTTGGGATGTTTTCTAGGGGTCCTCCTGATGAGTCCACAACTTGGTCTCAATTAGGAATTTATTTTAATAGATTTAATGTCCTCAATTTTGTATTTTTTGCCAATAACTGATGTAAATCTTTGAGTTTCTATTAGTTGGAGTTATGGACAAAAGATGGACAATATCGAGCAAAAAAGGACACGATAACCAAAATAACAAAGAAAGAAGGCTCGAGGATCAGCTAAACCATTGGGTGAGTTGCATAAAGGCTCATGAAAGACTAAAAGAATGTAGAAAAAAAGGCTTGAGAATGAATAAAGCCTTATCACCCAAAGTTACAAAACTCTAAATGTTGAAGGCCAAAGCAGAAAGGCGATGGAATTGACAAAAGGAGGGATCGTCGAGATAGGAGATCCCAACTTATAACACCAAAAAGATCCTTCACAATATAATTTTTGACAACTGTAAATATGTTTTTAAATTCTTAGTCTACTGTCTAGACATTGAGACATCTAGACATTATAGTATTCAGATAAAGAGTAATTAATTTAGTTGTGAAAATTGTCTTAATTTTTTTCCTTGCTTTTGAAGATTTTCAATTATATGAAATTGGAAGTGGGTGTTGCAGATTATTCATTATATACATGTGTAAAGACAATATAAATCTTACTAGTTGATGGAAACACAAGTTTGTATCAATTTCTTATTTTTTTTTACTATGTTAACCCCAATTTTTGGGTATGATTATGAGTTGATATGACTATCTGGTGATGCTAATTAATAGTTTATTTGATGTGTAAGTGTAATTTTTTTCAATAGTTATGGTTGAATTTAATGGGTTTTACTTGCAAATGCAATATTAAATTAGTGTTTTAGGCTCGCTCGAGAAAGAGAGAGGTTTTGAAACCAAAACTACTGAATCAATGATATGTGGGTAGTGGGTTGTCATGGGTTCAACTTGACAGAGTAAATGCTAAGCCTTCTTCCACACATTCAGCTCGAGAGAGTGAATGGACTAAATCAAATGTCGAGCTTTATTGGGGCTTTTTGGTGTTCGAGACAAATAAACAAATGTTTACTACTAATTGCAATTACTAGATAGTTTGTCTTAGCCCATAATCCTATCACATCTTAAGAATCTCGTGTGCATATTTGTATTTTAGTGTATTTTCTATTTTAGTTGATAATTGACTCCAAACCCCTCTTTTGATGTTCGACACTTGTGTCACCCTTTAATTTAATATGATTTTACTGATAAAAAATATTTTTAGCTGTGGATAATTTGAAATTATTCATGCTTGGTTGCTGATTCTTAAAAACACTCCTTGTGGGAATGATCTCAACCCTTGGTTGAGTTGTTATTCTGACTGACGATCATTGTCACTTGAACTGGAAGTAGTGTCCAGATACATCAAATCAAAATGGCGCTGCTGCCGGGAGATGGTGTTATTTGAGAACTTGTAGTTAAATTTAATTTAGCTCTTGTTAGTTAAAATGATACTCACTTAACTTTTTTTTTTCCTTGTTGGCTTCTGAAACACCTAAGGTGAATAATTGGATTTTCCTCCATTGGAAGTGATGAAACCTTCAAGTAATTGGAACACGAAAATCTTCATGAGCCGTGACTGAGTTTTAAAGAACTTCTATTTCAATGTCCAACTCATGAAATTCTTAATGAAGTCCTTCTAAAATGTTTTTACGGAAGTTTTGTTCCAGGGAACAAATTGTTGGTTGATCAACTAATCCCTGGTGGTTGAGTATGAAAACCCTATGTGATAGCAGCCCAACTACTTGACCATCTAATTGAGTCCAACAAAGAAGTCTAAAGGGACTTCAGCTTAGCAGCCCTGTTAACTCAAATGGATGAGTTAACCAAGAAAGTTAGAGCGCTGGAAGTCCAATGCGTCAAGAAGGACGGTTTTGTCCCTCCTCATTAGAGAAAAAGATTTAAGAACAAAGAGGATAATCAAACTAAAGAAATACTTACACTCCTACTCTAAAAATCCAATATCAGTTAGGGTGCTGGAGGAGTTAATGGAGAATGTATTGATGCTAAACTAGAGGACAACCTTACACTCAATGTTCATCCAGCTCCTGGGATTCTAAATGGATCAAGTGTTGAATTACCTCGGCCCAAAGCCAAAAGAGAGGTTTCTGAATGAAAATGACCTAAACTCCACTCATGGAACTTGAGTGCGAACGCACGTCGTGCCGTGACACTAGCTAAGGTGTTTCTTGGGAGGAAACCCAAGAACCCTTTTTCTTCTTTATTTTTGTGTGTTGATTGTGCAAGTTAAAGTGTGGAAAATATCTAGAAAGTGCAGGTTTGCTAGCTAATGGTCTAGTTGGCAAATTGCCAGTGAGATCAGTATGCCCGACTTACTCAATGTTGGACTCAAGGTAAATGTTACATTAGAGTCCTTACAACTCGGCGAGCTCAAGAAATGATTGGCAATTCTCTATCCAGGTCAGTGTACCCGATGTAGACTGCCATTTGAACACCCACATTGACTGGAGATCCTGTAAAACTCGGCAAGGTAATTGACTACTTGGCGTGTCGTCAAGTAGTTTGGTGAACTTGACTAATGTAACCGAATGGGAAAAAATTGGACGGTTTTAATGTTTCAAATCTTCACTTTCTCTAGCTTCCAAACTTTACAAATTCGCACCTAGTTAGTACTTTCAATATTTTTGCATTCCATAAGTATTTTAGTTGTCGATTTGTGCGTGGATTCATACCTTTTGTGATGTTGCATTCTATAACTTTTGGCGAGAAGTTGAGGTAGTCGATGGCACTCAGCGACATACTAGAAGTCTTCTTAATCACCCTTTTGTCTTCACCCCACACCTTTTTTGCACTGTAACTTTCGGTGGACTGATTCTTGATCGTTTAAATATGTCAAGCATTTCAGTCTATCGTATTCAACATAAAAGGTTTGTCTTCTGAACTCGGAGTTTATTTTTTTCTAGCCTTGGACTCATTTCAAATGATTATATTATGTTAATGTATGCAGAGCCTCTCTGATCTTATTTGTTTTGAATGTGCCTTTGATAATTTTAAACTCTTGCCCATATTTCTTTGATGTTGATTTCTTGTGTCTTTGCACATTAAAATGAATTAAAAATCTTAGGATTGTGCTTGCATGTCATAATTGTTTGTCGGGTGAAATCTAAGTCACCTGTATTTGCGCCAACTAATGTAATTTCCCCAATCATATGTAGACAAACAATATTTTAAGAGTAGTGGTAAAAGTCATCTAGGACAAATAGAGGAAAAAAAATCGAGAAGTGGGAGGTACTAACCGGGGGTGTATGGGGTACCGCGTAGCGCGGGTATGGTCGGGGGGAATAGGGGTCTGGTTCTAGTTTAATTTGAATTGTGCATGGTTTGATTTGGTTTTAGGCTTGGGGGTAGAATTGAGGGTTGGTTGGAGAGTAGGAACTTGGGTCATTTTGAGAGCTGGGTCGAGTTCGCCAAACCACTCGATTTGCCAAAGTTCCCCATCCTTTGAATTCATACCTTTTGTGATGTTGCATTTTATAACTTTTGGCTAGAAGTTTGAGGTAGTTGGTGGCACTCGGCAACCTACTAGAAGTCTTCTCAATAACCCTTTTGTCTTAACCCCCACATCCTTTTTGCACTGTAACTTTCGGTGGACTGATTCATGATCGCTAAAATATGTCAGTGATTTTCTTAAAGGACCTCCTATCGCCGAATTTCCAATACTTTTCTATCTATTCTTTTTTGGCGAGCTCAACCTAGCTCACCAAAGTGATTTAGCAACTCGCCGACTGGTTTGGCGAGTGTGTCTGTAATAGTTTCCTAAAAACTTGGTCTTAATGTTTTCTAACTTCTTCTTGATACTTTTCATAGATGGCTAGACCAATAATCGCAGGAAGAAACATGCCACCTCGAAGGAAGCAAAGGGAATAACAATCTTTGAGAAGCAGCTACCTTTGTTGCTAAAGTAGCTAAACTTCCCACATCTTATGCGAAAGGAAAAGGCAAGGAAAAATACTTGCATAATTATAGAGTAGGTCCGACAGTGATGACATCTATGATACACACCTCCCTACTTCTTAGAGTGAGGGTGAGCAACAAGAGCCTCAAATTGTATTTTCTGATGATGATGAGTTGGTCGCAACACAAAAGATAGAGCTTTGATCTAAAAGGATGAATGATCCGTGTAGGATTAGGAACCCTCATCATACCACTTCTCCTCCTCCAGTCCAGAACTGGCAGTGGTCACCACCAGTACAAGGTTCATCATCCAATATTAATAGAATAAAGACAAAAGGGATGATGATGATTTTTGAGGAGAATCGTATATCCACTAACGGTGTAATTGATAGGAACCCAGAGATTATGAGTTGTCTGAAGGCTCATAATTTCCAGATATTTACCAAGCCGCGTAGCCTTTATATATGAAATAGGTTCCAGGAGTTCTATGCATCTTATGGGGCCTTGATACCATAACGAAAGAAGCAAGTAGTAGCTTTCAATTTGGTTGACTATGTAGTTGTTTGGGGAAAGAAGATCAAGTGTGAGAGTGAGTCTATTAATTATTTTTGGATTGCCTTAATGACATTGATGACGAGTGCTAGCATCTGATTTGAACAAAGACTTTAAACAACATGAAAAATTTGTTGGCCCTGCTCATATCAGATGCTACTCCTCTGTGGCTAGAAATTGGAACACAAATTGGAAAGAAGGATCTTAACATTGTTGCACGGTTTTAGTTTGGCTTCTTCAGCATCACTATCATGACATCTCAGAACAAGATCCTTCGCCTAGCCAAGGCAGCATGTCTAGGTTGCATTATGGAAGAAACCAGGATAAATCTGGGGATCACTATAGCACAGGAGATGGTCATGAGGGCCAAACAACGGTAGACCTGCCTTCCCTTCCTAGTAATGATCACTAAACTATGACGACTGTCCTAGGTACCTATATATGCTAAAATGGTTGTGGAAGTGATTCCGACATCATTTACTGATATCAGGAGGATCGAGGCTTCCCCGGGTATACACACAAACACACCACATGCAGAGGCAACTTTGCCTACTCTAACCCCTACGCCTTTATCGTTGATTTCATCAAAGATACTTCATCCAATACTAAGAATCGACGATCATCAATCAGTATAAAACTTAACCAAGGGTTGGGATCTTTCCCACAGAGAGTGGTATTCAGAATATTTTACCAAGCATAAATAAAGTTATGCAGTCATAGCTACAGGAAATTATCAGAATGAAAACATAGTAAATTAGAAGGGGTGACAAAAGTATGAATTAACGATGGGAGGTTTTGTAATCAAATTTACAATTAAAAACAGTAAAAATAATAAGAGAGACTAATGGAGAAACGATATTTTTGGGATGTGACCGAAATATGAGATAAAAGACACCAAAGGGTAGTTGCCATTGATAATACACCACTAAATATATGTAACTAGGCTAGACTTTAGTGGGGTTAAATTTTCTCTAGAGAAACATACCCAGAATAAACTTGGTTTCTCTCGAAACTGAGTTTGCCAGCCTTTAAGCACCATTCTCCTCCTTAGCCCAATCCTTTCTCGAGATGAAAGTATCGGGAACCGAAATAGGGGATAACTCTCTCAAGATAACCTATGAAAACCCAATAACATTGCTATTAAACATAGTATCTTAGATTTTAAAACATCTCTCTAGAGCAAAAAGGAAAAATGACTTTTAAGGTGAATTGTATTGGAACTACAAGCTTATTATTCAAACAGAACTACTAGTGAAATCACATTTAAATAGAGAATTATAAACCAAGAAGCAACTACTAATAATAGATTCACCCCATATTCACAAAATACACCTAGAATGGGGATTAGCTAGACTAAAGGAAATGAAGATAATAATACCAAAAGCGACGTAACATCAATTGGGTATGATTTATTTTCACTTTAATCGAGTCTAGGATGAAGAATTTCCAACGCGCACTCCAAATTTCTTCAAGGTGAGAATCTTCAAGTCTCCAAGGTTCAAGAGCAAAGTTTCCCAAAAGCTCTCAAAACTCAAAATAGAAGCTAAGTTTCAAAATTACTGTTCAAAACTATTAAATTCGATACTAAGTTAAAAATACTAATGAGTATTTATTATTTTCAACAAGTTGTGTTGTGAAGGACCACTCGTCTCAGTTACTTAGGATCATTGATCAACCCGGCTATATTCCCTTTGGTATGTTAATCATCATCTTGCATTAGTCTTTAATATCTTCGTGTTTTGGATCATTGAGCGACATAGTACCGTTTCACCGAACTGCTTGGCGACAAGCCGACTGCTATTTTCACAAATTGATTGATATTTTACTTCGGGGGCCACACACACGGGGAGAAAAACGTGGGATGAGACATTTGGCGACACAGCCAATAGGTTCAGCAATTCTAGATCTTCATTTCTTAGTTTCTACGAAGCTGCTTTTGTTCTTTTTCCTCCATGTGGTCCATGCCTTGCTCTAAGTTCAAATCCTGAAAACTCAAGGTTTTTAATCAATTTTTTTTAAGACAAAATAAGGATTTAAGGACATTAAAACTATCAAAATATATCCCTAAGGAAGTCATATCGTGGACTCATCAAGCCTTCAGGTATCCCTATTGGTGCCCCTTCTGAGATGACAAGTTCTTCTACTGCTGAATTACCTCCTAAACCTGCTGTTGTTGTTTCCCAACCACTACTTACCTAGCTTCATTCATTTGGATGGGCCAACTTGCTCATTTTGTCGATCGTCGGGCTGCCAGACATGAGTCCTTCATTCCAGGCATGATTCAAACTGGCCTGGCCGATACTGCGACAACACTGAGCACTATCATTAATGCTCTCGCGTCTAGTATAGTGTTGAGTGAGTAGGGATAGGGATCCATTGATAAGGTGATAGAACTAAAGGCCAATATTGTTGTGTTTAGGAGAGACATAAATCAGCTACAGTCCAACGATATGTCCATAATTTTTAGAATGATGGAGATTCGAAATGTTCTAGAGATGCCTCCAGCTACCATCAGAGATGAGGTTAGTAGAAGAAATAGTTGATTTCGAGTTTAAGGTGGATATAGATGAAGAGATGTTGGGGATGCTGAGGAAGCTTCTTATGAGGGACTCACTAAGATTATGGAGACCATGGTAAATGCAGTTGTGTAGGCTTCATTGACACCCTTTGTTGAGATTAGTTCAACTAACATTACTCCTCTTGAGGTGATTCTGGTCACTAATGCCCATATCCAGGTTGACACTTTGGTTACTAAGGACCGTGATACGATTAATGCACCGGGAACTGATTCCCAGACAGATGGAGCAAAATATGTAGACATGATCTCTCTTACTTTCCTTTTGTGTCTTTCTTATTTTTTACTTTTGGATATTTGTTATTTTATTGAGGACCAATATTTTTTTGTGGGGGGGGGGATAGTGGGGTTATTTTGGTGGTGTGTGGAGTTGGGGTGGGTAATATTTACTGGACGAGGGATTTTCAAGGGCATTCAGGTGCAAGGATTGAGCTTGTGTCCCTATTCTTAATTTGCAATTAAGTGTGGACTTTCAAAAAAAAATTTCCCGCCTCTGTTTTTGATGAATATGGTTGTCTCTTTGTTAAAATTGAGTATGCGTTCAATCAGAACATAAATTGAATGGTTAACAATCCAACAAACAGAAGATGTGCGGCAGGCTACGGTAAGGCCAAATGAAGTTGCATAGACAATATGTAAATTCTTTGTATCTCGCTGTGACTAGACAAGTATCGGATTGAGTCTTTTGCGATGGATAAAGTAAACTAGCAAATGTGTAGAGTCTTGGTTTACTTTATTGTCAATGCCTAGTGTGATGAGCTTACCATGCATTGTGACACTTAGAATTTTCCCTATTAGTCTTGTTGACTAAGTGATGAAAATCCCTTTATATGATCTTAGACAAGTATGAGCCAATTTGACATATACCTCTTTTGTGACCTACCTTGTGAGTGTGTGAACTCCATTTGAGCACCCCTTGAGCCTTAACCCTTTCGTGGAAGAAACTTGATGGACCTATAACCTTTCTTGACCCATAACCCATAATCCTCATGAAGTTGTGGTTAGTTTGATTAGCCAACTTAGGCCAAAAGACTATGTTGGGAAGTGTGGTGAAAGGAAAAGGTACATCAAGAAGTTCAAGAAAGCCCCTTTATCCAAGACTTTGAGAAAAATAGAACCCCTCCATACAAAAAAAAAAAAGAAAAAAAAGAGAAAATAAACGACAAAAAAAGTTTAGGAATGAAGATAGTAAAGATGAAATAAACATGGGGTTGTCAAGTACTGAGAGTAGGCATATTGGAACTTAGGAGCACTAATAAATTGATGAAGTTTGAGAAAGGAAAAGGAAGTGGTGTTTACACCTCGTTTTCATGAGATGAGAGTAAATGAGCCTAAATGGCCATACCTTTACACTAAGCCCCATTACAATTCTTAAAAAGACCTTCTGATCCTAAATGAGCTGAAACAAAGGTTGATTGCAAAATACGAGCAAACCTATGGGTGAAATCATGAATTGTGTTCATCTTTGTAATTGTGAGCATTGAAATTGATTCTGAAGCTTTAAAATAGCGAACGATTGTGTGTGAATATGGAAAATTTCCTTGTGTGAGGACATTTGTACACTTTTATTTAGCTTGAACTTGCATTTGAGCAAGTATAGTAAGCTTGAGATTCTCCCATAATGGTGAGTCACAAATTGAATCATTGGGTGCGAACTTGATCCTTTCGTGAGAAGGTTGAGTCTTTGTGTGTGCATTCATTATTTAATATTGTATATCACTTTTTGAGACATCTCTTTTGAACTAATGAACTTGAGGAAAAACAAATGCTTAAGTTGGGGTGTTGATGAGTCCACAATTTAGACTCATTTAGGGCTCCATTTTAATAGATATAGTGTACTCAAATGCATATTTTATGCCAATAATTGATGTAAATCCTTGAGTTTCATGTATTTGAACTTAGGTACAAAGAATGGACAATATCAAGAAAAAAGGAACAAGGCAACTAAAAGAATGAAGAAAGGAAGACATGAGGATCGCCTCCAAACCATGGGCGTGTAGTGAATGGCTTTGTCTCTATGATGTTCCAGTGGACACCCAAAACGAGCGCCGCAGTGGCAACCCACATTTACTTACTATTGTTGAGCGAACAACCAATCTAACCCCAACATTCAGACATAATAACAGAAGGAAAATAATGTGGAAGGATTAAAACTTATTACACGAAAATTAATTAAATACTTCTAAAATTTATCCATACTATTCCCAAAACCTGGAAGTCATCATCACAAGAACATCTATACTCAAATTACTAAATCCTAAGAGTGATTCTAAGAAACTAAAATAAGTAAAGAGATGGTCCATGTCCGAATTCAAGACATCAAGACGCGACAGGGAAAGCATCTAGTCCGAGCTAGGAACAATAGGCTCACCCTGAAATCTGATTATTGTGAAGTCTGGCTAGAGTTGGGTTGAGTCGAAGTCGATGGCACTTTCGCACTCCAAAATAAAAGAAAAAACATACAAGAGTAGGGGTCAGTCCCAAAACACAAGTACTGAGTAGGGATCATCGGCCAACTCAAATAGAAAACAATATATTTCAGAAATAACATAAAAACACTAATATTCTTAACAGGTGAAAACAACATTTAACCATAACCCTTGGCCAAACACCAAGCACATCATGAGGACTCAAGCCTCCACACCTCTACTTATTTGGAGGAAACACACGGTTCTTTAGATTGAGTAATTAACATATGACAAGTTTCATTTTATTTACGATCGTGGTGCGGAACGTGGACCACTCCGATCACTACTATCCTGGGTGTCGAGAAAGTGACACCCATCACTAACTATCCTGGTCTGTCGGAAACGTGACACCGATCCATATATCCTAGTGTCAGAACGTCTGGACCCGATCACATACTATCCTGGGGCGAAACGTGCCACCCGATCCATTAATATCCTGGTGTCGGAAAACGTTTGACACCCAAAATCCATTACTATCCTGGTTGTCGGACGTGGAACACCCGCTCCATTACATACTAGCGTCGGCGTGGACACCGATCCCTAATACTAAGTGCCGGTTCGTGACACCCGATCCCTAACCTCATCTTTTAGTCAGGCCGTCTTCTTTTATGTCCAAGACATCATCATAACAAAGAGGTTTTATGGTTTTAGATTCAAACAGCCTCATCAGGCTTAATTCACCACAATTTATATATAATCACATCATGCATGCACACAATTAAGCATATAGAGGATTTACATTACTACCCCAACACATATCATTCGCTATTAAGAGTTTACTACGAATAGAAAAACCATAAACCTACCTCACCGAAAAATTCGTGATCAAGACATAGCTTATTTCCTCAAAAGTCATGCTTTCCTCTTCGTTCTCTCTTCTCTAGTTCGTTTCTCCCTTCTTCTCTGTTCTTTATATTTTATTATTCACAAACCCTTTCTTTTACCCGAATTAATCTTAACTTAAGTATAAAAGAGATTAAAAATAACAACTATTTGTTTCAAGTGTTTCCTTTAACCCCCAAGTAATTAAGATTAACATTAAACCACTAATTTAATAATTATAAGAAGGAGGAGGGAATAGTCCAAAACGCCCCCTTTAAAAACATTTAAACAGAAATCCGACCCAGTCAGGCGGTCACACAAGCTTGTGACGGACCGTCGTGCCTTGCGACGGTCCGTCCTGCTGCCTACGTCACAAAGTTGCAGAGACTACATTCATTAAAAGAGTCTGTGACGGCCCCGTCTGCCTGCGACGGTCGTCCTTGCCATCCCAGTAGTGACGTTCAGAGAGTCGATCTCCGCACTCAAATTCTTAAGGTCTAAGGTTGGAAAGAGACACCCTCGGCGGGTCCGTCGCGCCCATGACGGTCGCGTGGGCATCCGTCGACGCCAGACAGTATTACCAGAATAAACTCTACTGCTCAAAACGACTAAACAGGTCGTTAAAATAGATACAATTTTACCCATGTTCGTTCGAACGACACAAGAAGAAAAACAAGGGCAACAAGCGCAAGTACCTAATCTGACAAAAGGGTGCGGGTATCTTCTTGCATATCAGCTCCTTTCCAAGTGGATTCTTCAACTGGTCGATTCTTCCACGAAACTGTGATGGATTGCAATCTCCCTTGATTCAACTACGAATTCTCTATCCAGAATGGCAACAGGCTCACTCCTCATAAGACAAATTCTCATCAAGAAGAACTGAATCCCATACGATAATGTAGTTTTTCCATCCCCATGGTATCTTCAAACAAAGGACAAATGATAATACCGGAGCACTCCTGAACAGTCTGAGGGGCAAGGCAATTCGTACGTACCTCCCCCACTCGCTTAAGTACTTCAAATGGTTTCCAAATATAAAGTGGGAGGAGATGAAAGACGTGGGAAACCTTCTCCAAAACCGCATGACACCCTTCAGGGTGAAATCTTCAAGGCCCCCCAAAAAACCTGTTCACCATCCATGAACTCCAAGTCTCTCACCTTTCGATCTGCATAACTTTCTGCCTACTTTGAGCCGCTTAACGCTTTTCTGAATGCATTTCACTTTATCTAACGATTCCACTCAGAAGGTCATAACCCCAAGGTGGTCTAACCTCAAATGCATCAAACCACACAATGGGAGACCTACACTTCTCCCATACCGGGCTCAAACTGGGCCAGTATCAATACTTGAGTGATAAGATATTTATTGTATGAGAACTCTGCCAAGGGTAAGAAGTATCCAATGACCACCATAATCTATTCACACATGCACGAAACATATTCCTCAAAAAACCTGAATCGTTCACTCAGAATGACCATCGTCTGGAAGGTTGTGAAAAATGCCCGTACAAGATCCATATCTAGTAACTAATTCGGCATTGCAATGTTTTCCAAAACTTAGAAGTAAACTGGTACCTCTATCTGATATAATGGAACAGTGGAACATCGCAGCAACTCGAGAAACAATTTCTGAGAATTGTAAAGTTTTGGCTAACTTCTCTGCATTATAGTCACCTTGACCGGAATGAAATTGGCAGGGGATTAGTTAATTGTCAACAATTACCAAATGGAGCATACTTACCCATTGTCTTTGAAGAACCAACCCACGAAGTCCATCGCAATTCTCTCCCACTTCCATTCAGGAGATGGCATTCTCTGAAGGTTCCTCCAGTCTCTGGTGTTGTTCATTACTTTACCTGCTGACAATTCGGGATTGAGCAACAAAAACAACAATGTCACGCTTAATCCTACTCACCCAAAAAGTTGCTTTAGACACAATGACATCTTGGTTGCACCAGGATGTATAGAATACCTGAATAGGAGCCTCTGTAACCGAATAGTGGGAATCAAATTCATCGGCACGGGAGTACACATACCCGTCCCTTTAATTCTCAAAACACCTGCCCATACGATTTTGCTTCTGTGGCCTCTCTCCTCGGCAATGACTTAATCTCGGATCCGGATCAGTTTCTCACCAGTAAAGTATTGTTTTCCCTTAATCTGTCACGAAAGGAAGATCTTGCTTCACACAGGGACAACAATCCGCCCTTCTCATTTGACTTCTAACGCATAAAGTCATTAACTAGTAGTCTGAACCCTCGCTAGCCAAGGGCGTCTAAAAACTGCAGTTGAGCTATAGACTTCTCATGACTTCTGCCTTTCTACTTTTTAAAGAATCTGCCACACAAACATTAGCTTTTCCCGGATGGTACAGGGATAGTGATATCGTATTACTGCAGTAGTTCCATCCATATCCTCTGTCGCAAATTCCAAATCTTTCTGAGTAAAGACATACTGTTAAGCTACGATGATCCGTATAGACTTCACACTTAACCCCCATTATAAGCTAGTGTCTCCTTGTTTAAGCAAACAATACCGCCCAGCCAATCAATCGTCTGGGTCCGGATCATTACGTTCATGCACCTTTAATTGCAAAGCATAAGCAATTTACATTCTTTTTGCATTAGCACTGCACCCAAACAAGAATAGGAGGAGGCATCACAATACAACAACGAAATTATTACCTTCCACTGGCAGGGTAAGGATTAGTGCAGTAAGTCAACAAGGTATTGAGCTCTGAAAGCTTTCTTCTCACTCGATGTTTTGCCGACCAGACAAATGGAACATTTGCTAGGTCAAATTTGTCAATCGGTAAGCAACAGAGGAAAATCCCTTGACAAAGCGACGGTAGTAGTAGCTAGCTTAAACCAACGAAGCTCCTTACCTCTGTTAAATTGGTAGTCTTAACCAATTCTTACCGCGTCGATCTTAGAAGGTCCCACAATACTCCATCCTTAGAAACTAAGTGCCCCAAAGAAGGACAAGAATCTCACCACAAAACTACACTTGGAGAATTGGCATAACATAAAGCTTTTTTCTCTTCTCAACATTTCCAATTAAATTCTTTCAGTGCCTCATGTTTTTCTTGACTCTTGGTGAGTATAACAGTAATCATAAATGAATTACAATGACAAAAAGATCCAGACAGTAGCTAAAAATACCATTCATCAGATCCTGAAGGCAAGGCAGGGGGAAGTCGTAAGCCCAAAAGACATTACTTAAGAACTATAATGCCTACATACCTGGTTCGGAAAGCAGTCTTTAGTCACATCTGCTGCCCGTATTTTCAATTGATGATAACCAGACTCAAACGTCGATTTTTGAGAAGGTACAAGACCTGAAACTGGTCGAACAAAATCATCAAGGCAGAGGAAGAGGAATAACTTGTTCTTAACAGTTACCTTATTCAGTTGTCGTAGTCAATAACATCCGAAAAAACTTCCATCCTTCTTCTTCACAAAAAAAATGGAGGCACCCCCAAGGGGAGCACTTGGTCTAATAAAGCTTTCCCTACACTCTTGGGAAGTTGGCCTTTAACTCCCTGAACTCAGGCGGGAGCATTCCATAAGGGGGGGTATGGATAATGGGATGAGTACCCGAACCAGATCAATGCAGAAGTCAATATTCTTATCCGGGGGCATTACCGGGAAGGTCTGCAGGAAACACTGCCAAAACCTCACGAACTCCAAAACGTAACTCAATGAAGGGTTACTTGGGGTAGGCATCATCCCTGGAGGTGGGCCAAAGAAAGACAAACACCCTTTACTAACAATTCTCTAGCACGAAGAAAGGGAGATAGATGATACGAACTGGAGAGTGGAGTGTAGTCAGCCTCCCACCATCCCACACTAACGGATATGTTACCCAGAGGGCTTGGCCATCGTTACCGTTTTAGATTAACAATCTAAGATTGCAATAAATTTGGGAGAAACATCCAAACAATAGTCATACCCAAGGAATACATCGAAATCAACCATTTTAAAGAAAAAACAAAAACCAAGTATAAAGATTTATTGTCCCCACCATAAAGTCACAGACAAGACTATATACCTTTTCAACTATCACCGACTCACCCACCGGATTAGAAAACACGGAATAGGCAGTTCAAAGCAATTCACAATGGAACATTAAGGCCAGTAGAATAGGAAAATGAGGAAGGTGGAGCCAGGATTAAAATAATACAGAATCCATGCAATCACAAACCAAAAGTTACCCTGTGATAACAACATTGAGTCTCCGGCGTCCGAAAGCCCAGGGAAGGGTAACAATGGGCCTATCACCTGTCTTGCCGTTGCCTATATACCATGTTGCGCTGCAGTAGTTCCCATTGTCCCGTCACCCCGGTCGTTTCGGTGACCACCATTTGACCTTCGCCATCACGTCCTCCAAGAATTGTGAGGCCTCTCCCATGACCACCTCTACCTTCTGACTTTTTGAGGTCTGTAACTCTATTTGGACAACACCGCTTGATGTGTGCCCGGTCTCCCCACATCCATAACAACTCTCTGGATTTCAAGCATAGGTCTTTGTGAGAAGAAGAAGTCGGGGGATAACCTCCAAACTTAGAGAAGGTTGACCGGTCTCGGTTGGACCCCAACTACAGTCGGCAGTGATGAAGACGAATAGGTCGGGTGGGGATGTGGATAACTACTGTGAACCCTGCCCTATGGAGTAAGAACCATTAAACTCCACCTCCTTACGAAAATTCTTAGTTGCTGATGACATGGTGAAGTAATCTGGCTTCACTCCCTTACCCTCATTACAAAGCTACCACTTCCTGGAACGGGATTTTTCCGTAGCAGCTACCTGTGTAAGGCCTGTTGAAAATCCGACAATAATCTGGACCTAAACCCTTTCCAGAACGGGACCCATCCGCTCTGTGGACTGATGATGAGCAAAGCTGGGGGGAATTACCTAGATAATGCCATTGAACTTAGCCTCTACCAGAGTGCCGTCATCTTGCCTTGTTCCCACCCCCAGGCTCAGGAAACTCATCTCGCTCCGTCCCTCAAAGTTCGGGGGTATATACTTCCCATAAATAAGCTAGAGAAATGACACCAACGCATAGGTGGGTGCCTGTGCTGTTGACCCACTTCAACATATACCGCCACACCACATTTTGGCGTTTGCCCTGAAACTGATAGGTTACAACGCCAGCAAAATCGTTCCACTATGCCCTTTTAGGTGGTTAAGTCCTCATTCTGCACTTGGACATTTTCCCCGGCCTTCACCCTCTCGGAATACTGCCTCAATCGGTGGAGGAGCACCGCCCTCGTACTAGATGGGACAGGTGTTGTCGCTCTTCCTCTAGAGGGACATCCTCTTTCGACCTTCTACCACGGCCTCTTACCATGCTCCTCTTTGAGCTACCAGCCCACAGGTGGCTGGCTCAGACGCATCTGTCTTGCTCGGTTGAGGTGCTCGGTGTGGATGTAGTGTTGCTATAGTTCTAACCATCTGCGACATAGAGGGAAGATGTCAGATACCAATTTGATAACCACGATACCAATTGGATCCAAGTAATAGCACGAAAGAAAGAAAAGAATGGAATTTTCCTTAAAGGTCCTATAGTTCTCTCAAAGAAAAGAAAAAGTAAGGCGTCCCTCTACCGTTCCTTAAGACTCTTTCTAGACTCGTTCTTGTGTGATGAGACCAACGAACCTAATGCTCTGATTACCAAGTTTGGGCACGACCCAAAACGAGCCGCGAGGAGTGGCACCCACATTTACTCTACTATGTGAGCGAACCAACCAATCTAACCCCAAATTCCAACATAATAACGAAAGAAAAAACGTGGAAGACCTTTTTAAAACTCATTAACGAAATCATTAAATAACTTCAAAATGTATCCATTACTATTCCCAAAAAACCTGGAAGCATCATAACAAAGAAACATATATCCTCAAAATTAATAAATCTAAGAGAGAGGATCTAGAAAACTAAAAAAGTAAAAAGAGATGGTAGAATTGTCCGGAAACTTCAAGACATCAAGACGCGAAGGAAAGAATCAGTCCGAGCTAGGTGAACAATAGCTCACCCTGAAATCTGATTATGCTGAAGTCTGGATAGAGTTGCGGTTGAGCTCGAAGTCGATGGGAGTGTTTGCTGCACTCACAAATAACAAGAAAGAACCATACAAGTAGGGGTCAGTACAAAACACAAGTACTAGTAGGTATCACGGCACAACTCAAAATAGGAAAACAATATATTTCAGATAATAAACTAAAACCAACTAATTACTCTAAACAGGTGACAACAACATTTTACCATTAAACCCTTGGTCATTAAACACCAAGCACATCTTTTGAGGCACTCAAGCCTCCACCCCTACTCATTTGGAAACAGGTTCTTTAGATGAGTTATTACATTATTACAAGATTCATTCTCTTTACTATCTCGGGTGTCGAACGTGACACTCCGATTCCACTACTATCCTGGTGTAGGAACGTGTGACAAACCGATCCCACTATATCTGGTTGTCAGTAATGTGACACCCGACATTTACTATCCTGGGGTAGGGAACGAGACACTCCGATCACATTACTATCCTGGCTGTCGAAACGTGAACCCGATCCATTACATCTGGATTGTCGAAACGGACACCCGATCTATTACTATCCTAGTGTCGGAAGTGACACCCAGCATCCAGTACTATCTGGGGCCGGAAACGTGGGACACCCGAGTTCCCCTAATCTACGTGACGTGTTTGTGACATCTCCGAATCCACTAACCTCATTCTTTTAGTTCATCACGCCTTTTGATGCAAGATATAATCACTTAACAAAGAGGTTTCAGGTTTTAGCTTCAAACAGCTCTCATAATTCTTAATTCATCACAATTATATATAATCACATCATGATCACACAATTAAGATTATAAGAGACTCTACATTACTACCCAACACCATATCTTCGCTATTAAGAGTTTACTCGAATAGCAATATAAACCAATAACCTACCTCCCCGAAAAGAATTTGTGATCAAGCAAGGCTATTCCTTAAAGTCTTTGCTTTCCTCTTGTTCTTCTCTTTCTCTCGTTCGTTTCTTCCCTTCTCTCTTGTTCTTCTAATTTTTCTTATTCAAAAACCCTTTTCTTTACCATAATGTAATATATAATAAGTATAAAAGATGATAAAAAATAAGCCACTATTTATTTCCAAGGTTGTCTCCTTTATGCCAAGTAATTGAATTATTACATTTTAACCACTAACTTATTAATTATAAGCAGGAGGATAGCCAAAATTTGCCCCTTAAAACATTAAACAGAAATCCACACCTCAGTCGGGTCAAACAGCATCTGGCTAAGGTGAGGCCGTCGTGACTGCTGCGACGGTCCGTCCTGCTGTTCCGTCCACAAAGTCAGAGACTCCCATTCATTAAAGAGTCTGTGACGGCCCCGTCATGCCCTTGCGACGGTCCGTCTGCCATCCGTCGGAGTTAAGGAGTCGATCTCCGAACTCAAATTCTAGGTTTAGGTCTAAGTGTTTTTGGAACGCGACACCTCGACGGTCCGCGCGCCCATGACGATCCGTCCGTTGGCATCCGTCGACCTAGATAGTTATTACTAGAATAAACTCTACTACTCAAAACGACTAAACAGTTCGTTACATCCAATGTGCCAAGAATTGAAGGACAAAATAAATTAGGTGATAGGAAGGAGAAGTCAGTGAGTTGCCAAATGATTCCATGATGCATATCCTTATCGCCTAAAGTTACAGAATTAAGAGATGATGAAGGCCAAAGAAAAAGGGAGATGGATTTGACCAAAGAGTGGATCACCGAGTTGATCGGTGATCTTAACTTATTACACCGAATGATCTTTTGCAGCATAATTTTTTGACACTATAAATATAATTTTAAATTCATAGTTTATTATCCATACATTGAGACATCTAGACACATTAATATTCATATAGAGAGTAACTAATTTAGCTATGAACATTGTCTTATGTTTTTCTTTAGGTTTTGAAGATTTCCATTTACAGTAATCAAAAGTTGGTATTGGAGATTCTTTATTATAGACATGTGTAAAGACAAAATCAATCATACCCAGTTGATAGAAACACCACTTGGTATCAATTTCTTGATTTTTACTATGTGTAGCTAAAACCCCAATTCTTGAGGTGTGATTATGTGATTAAGGATTGATATAATTACTCGGTGTTGCAAATTAATAGTTTATTTGCTTGTATAAGTGATTTAATTTGGTAGTTGTGGTTGAATTTAATGGGTTGTAGTTCCAAATGCAATCTTAGCTTATTGTTTTAGGCTTGTGAGAGAGAGAGGTTTTGAAACTAAAACTACTGAAGTGATGGTTTGTGGGTAGTGGGTTCTCATTGGTTCAGCTCGAGAGAGTCAATCTTAAACCCTCTTCCATATATTCAGCTCGAGAGATTTAATAGACTAAAGCAAAGGTTGGGCTTCATTGTGGCTTATTGTTGTTCGAGAGAAACCAATTTGGTTCAGGGTAAAATGCGCGAGAGAGAGTTTACCCCACCAAAGTTTAGCTTAATCACCAATACACAGTTGTTTACTACTGATTGTAATCACCCGGTTGTTTTTGTCTTAGTCAATAATTCTATCACACCCCAATAATGCCTCTCCATATTCGTACTTTAGTGTAGTTTTTGTTTTAGTTGATAATTGATTAGAATCCCCCCTTTTTTATATTCTACACTTGTATAGCTATTTAATTTGATGTGTTTTTACTCGTAAATATTTTTAGCTATGACTAATTGAACTGATTGATACTTGGCTGTCGATTTCCAAAACCACTCAATGTGGGAATGATCCCAACGCTTGGTTGGGTTATTTTACTGACTGACGTTCGTTGGTACTTGAATCAGAAGTAGTGTCTTGATACATCAGGTCACCTACTCAAGGACCCATGGTTTGTCCTTGGGGATCTTACCTTGATGTTCTAACACAAAAACCCTCTATTTTTAAGTACGGAGAGGCACACCATTGACTCTAATTCTCACTTTAAGGTTTAGTTTAGCATACTACTTTTCGTAGTGTTACAATATCTCCCTCTTGGGAACATTTATCTTTGAAAGAGGATATAGAAACCTATGGAAGTAAAGACTCAAGACTAGAATCCTATAACGGATGAAACATCAAAATAATGTAGAGTTCAAAGGAGGAAATATCAACTCTAATTCAAACATAAAAAATGCATCACAAGGAAGTAGGAACTACATCTAACAACCCATAATGCATGAAACTCAACATTTCTCATATCCATCGAAGGAACTACCTTCATCAAACCTAAATCATGCTCAACATAATGTCATGGAGAAACAATGCAATTTACTCTTAAAAAACATACTAAAGCATGTTTCAATAATTAATCTCATGAAGCATATAGGTAAATCTTACTTAATGTACAATTACATGAGGAAAATCAATTATAAAAACTCATTTTCCTAATAATATGATTTTCTTAAAAACATGCACAAAATAAAGAAAATCATGGAAAAACACATATACCACACATGACTCTAAAAGAAACTCAAGAGGAACTACTTACCTCAAGCTTGAATAGGAGTAAAAGGTAATATATGAGGATATCAGGACTTCATTTCGGCCTCAGCCTCCCAAGTAGCACCCTCATCTAAGTGATTTTTCCATAAAACCTTCACCGAAGCTATTTCCTTATTTCTCGATCTCTTGAGTTGTCAATCTAGGATCTCTATCAGAATTTCTTCATGCGGAAGACATTCGTCAACTCCCAACCCTTCAAGGGGAATAATTAATGTCTTATCTCCTATACATTTGTTCTTAATCATAAAAACATGAAATACCGTATGAATCGGAGCAAACTCATTTGACAAATAAATCATAGGCAACTTTCCCAATACATTTCAAAATTATTTATGGGCCCACATACCGAGGACTATGTTTCTCTTTCTTGCAAAATCTCATCACGCCCTTCATGGGTGAGATTTTCAAACAGACCCAGTCGTTAACTTCAAATTCTAGATCCCTTCTTCTCACATCAGCATAAGACTTTTGTCTACTTTGAGTCGTTCTTAACCTCTATGTAAAAAGACAAACTTTCTCAATGCCTCCATAAACCAACTCAGGACCTATCAAAGCAACTTCACCTACTTCAAACTAACCAACTAGAGATCTCATCTCCTACCATACAAGGCTCCAAAGGGAGACAAACTAATATATGAATGATAGCTATTGTTGTAGAAAAACTCTATTAATGTCAAGTGGTTATCCCAATTACCCTCGAAGTCTATTCAACATGCCCTTAACATATCTTCAACGTTTGGATAGTGCTCTCCAACGTTTGGGGATGATAAGTCCTGCTAAGCTTAACCTTAGCACCAAGCCTTTTTTCGAATGACTTCAGAAAGTAAAAGTATATTGAGTATGCCGATTGGAAATAATATACAGAGAAACTCATGCAATTTCACCATTTCCCTTATATATAACTTAGCATAGTCTTCCGCTAAAAAAGAAATTTTGACGGGGATAAAGTGGGCTGATTTTATCATCCGATCTATAATGACCCAAATAGAATCATGTAGTATCTGTGTGCGAGGCAATCCAATGTAAATTCCATGTTCACATGTTCCCACTTCAAAGTGGGAATACTAATATCTTGGGACAAGACTCCCGACCATTGATGTTCAACCTTAACTATTGGCATTGGGAACTGTCTACAAAAAACTTATTTGATCTTTTCTTCATCCCAATTCCCCAAAAATTAGATTCCCATAGATCACAGTACATCTTAATGACTCCTAGGTGAATAGAATGTCGAGAATAATGAGGATTTTTCTAAAAATAGTTTCCGTAAAACTTTCAAACATTGGGAAAACACATAAACTTACCCGGTACCCTAAGCACCCACATCTCCTCTTGGGAGAGAGAAGCCTTCACTAGGACTTCTAAGTACCACTCTGCAACTTAACTAATTATCTAGGTCAAGGCCTTGTTTATACTTCAAATCCATAACAAAGGAAGATTCACAACCATTATGAACCATGACACCACCCTTAGGTGGAATCCACTAGTTGGACACCTAGTCGGGCAAACCTATGCACATCACAAACTAACTCTTTCTTTTCATCCTCTACATGAACCACACTTCCCATAGACAATCTGCTAATAGAATACGCCAAAATATTAGCTTTTCCGGGGGTGATAAAGGACAATCATGTACTTAAATAATTCTAACAACTTTCATTGCCAAAGATTCATTTCCTTTTGAATAAACACATATTGTAGACTCTTGTGATCGGTTGTTTTGCGTGAAACAATCCATAGCCCCATACAAATTTCTCCTCCATATTTTTAAGGTAAACACAACCACCGCCAACTCATTTATCATGGGTAGTATAACTCTTCTCATGGACTTTAAGTTGCCTTGAAACATAGGTAGTCACCTTACCATTTTGCATAAGCACACATCCCAATCTAACTTTAGAGGCATCACAATACACCACAAAACCATTTGTACCTTCCGTTAAGGTCAACATTAAAGTGGAAGTAAGTCTATGTTTCAACTTTGAAAACTTTTCTCATAAGTTTTCGACCACACAAACTTAGATTTCTTTTGAGTCAAAGTCGTCAAAGGAGAAGCAATGGAAGAAAATCCCTCAACCAACATTTTATAGTAATTGGCCAAACACAAAAACCCTCCTAATGTCAGAAGAAGATAAGGTGTAGGACAACTCTTGACCGTATCCATCTTCTTAGGA
This sequence comes from Solanum habrochaites, assembly GCA_027704765.1. Classification (NCBI taxonomy): domain Eukaryota; kingdom Viridiplantae; phylum Streptophyta; class Magnoliopsida; order Solanales; family Solanaceae; genus Solanum; species Solanum habrochaites. The sequence goes on along the minus strand of JAKWJA010002489.1, from coordinate 53,737,391 downwards.
TTTACCTCAATACCCTTGCTTGACATAATATGACCAAGGAAAGCTGCGAACTTTAACCGAAATTCACACTTTCTAAAATTTGCAAAATGTTTATGGTCCTTAAGAACTTGCAGAACATTTCTCATATGGTCTACATATTCATTCTCACTTCTTGAATAGATCAAAATATCACCGAAAAACACAATCACAAACATGTCTAGTTATTTCCTAAGCACTCTATTCAAAAAGTACATATAGCCATGAAGCAGTAGTCACCCAACGAACCATAGCAGGTAAGTTCATAAGACCATTATAAGAGTTCGGAAATGTGTCTCTGGAAGATAAAACCTCTCTCACCATAAATGTGATAAACCTGAATCAATCTTAGAGAAATAACTAAGCCCCTTGAGGTTGGTCCCAAAAAGCCGTGTAAATTCTCGAAGAGGGATATTTATCTTGATGGTCACTTTATCAATTTAAAAATAATCAATGCACATTCAAATTGAACCTATTTATTTCTAACAAACAATATAGGAGGAACTCCATGGATTAGGGGATACTCGATCAAATGAAGCCTTATCAAGAAATCTTTTAGTTGTCTTTCAAATGCTAAATTCACCAAACCAGTTCTAAAGAAGGAATGAGAGATAGTGTGTATCCAAAAAAAAAGGTCAATAAAAAAACTATTTCCCTCTGAGAGTAGTATTACAGACCATAAACATCAGGAAAAAAAGTTTAGGAAATCATCAACAATCAAGACTGACTCAATAGAAGGGGTTTCAGAATCTACATCACTTACCCTAACACAATGATAAGTACACCCTTTGGAGATTTTCTTCCTATCTTTAATACAAGGGAGATATTGACTTCTAGGAATAGAATTTCCCTTTTTCCACTCAAAAATAGGCTCATTTGGGAACTGTAATATATAACCACCTGAGTCCTACATCCGGTAGATGCATAACATGTATGATGCAACACCAATCAACCTAAAATCAAATGAAGTGTAGCATGTGATATAACTCTACGAAAGATCTACCCAAAGTTAAACATTATGGAATAAGTAACAAGGGGAACATCTTCTATAAGATTTTTAGCCACCACCGAGTTCCTGCTAACACTTTGAAAATCAAAGACGTTGTTTATTTTAAAGGCCGAAATAAGTCCCATGAAATCTAGACACTGTTGTAAGAGTCATTTTTGCTGAAATATGTCATATAGGTAGGTTTAGAACCCAAAACGTCATGAACATCCAGACGTTCAGGGGGAAAGGATAGTTCAAGGACTTTTCGCCGCATATGTAGCCTATAGCGGTAATTTGGTCGGCAGGGGTACTAGCATTCCTTAGCCTATTTGACTAGCTTTTAGGAGTAAGGAATACATGAAATTGGAGGAAGGGTAGCTAACATATGTTTAAGTAGATTCATGGTTAAAACGTCTGGGTACGACTCCCCAAGGAACAACCAAGGGTCCTTGAGGAGGACCCTTGCACGTTGGAGTCAACACTACCTAACCACAAGATGCAATCGACAATTTGTGTGTGTATAGACGGGGCGTCATTGCCAACCATCGACAAAAACTTAGGAAAATTGTTAAAGACCTAGCTTGCACAATTCTATGACAAGAACCAAGGATGTGTAGCACCGGAGGAGGGCTGGTCTGTCGATTGACCAATGATTCGTCGATCGTGGTCTCATCGATGTGGCCTGTAATTCCTGCACATTTTTAAGTTGGTCTTAACAAATTAATTATGGGGTTTTTTGGTTAGTTAGGGATTAAGGGAATCCTAATTAACTTAATTAAACTCTCCCCCATTTAAAGACCCGAACCCCGTTAGTCTAATTACACCTCTCAAAACAAAACTCTCTTCCCTCTCTCTTCTTTCTCTTTCTATTGGAAGACACCATTGAAGACAAGGTAAGGGAGGGATTTGGGGGATATAAAGGGGTGATTTCACCATCAATTCTTCATCAAACGTTGAGGTATGGGATCTAATTCACCTTTGAGACCTCTTTCCTCAAAGGGTTCCTTCAAAGTATTTACAAAAGTTGGGTTTGCATGTGCGTTCTTCTCCATCTCGAAAATTATGTTATGAATTGGTTTATTTATGTTTTATATTGTACAGTATGAGTATATTAACATTAATTCTAACTCAATTATGATATTTTTTGACGGTTTGGTCTAGTTTGTTGATGATGACCCTTAACCATTAACTCTAGGTTTGATCTTCATATGAATTAGGTTCTATTTGATTCAATTGACTTGGTTATTGGTTGAATTGATATTAAATGATGTTTTTACACTAATCATGAACAAATTAGAGTGATTTATAGTCTTTCATGCTAGTTCTTGAGAAGATGATCTAGGTTAAGAAGTATGTTGTGAATTGACCTAAGTATCCTTTCTCAAGCTATGATTTAGTATTGAATTGTGATGAAGTGATTCTTCTAACATTGTTATCATGTTGATTATTGAATTATCAGGATTTATACCTAAATTAGGTTGAATTGAGGGTTTATGGTAAGACCTTGATGATGAACTATGAATGAGACTTGCTAAGTCTTATGATCTCTATCCTTTACTTCAAATTATGTTTAATTGTGATTAAGTGATGTTGTATTGGAGTATGCCTTGTATTAGGATTGATAGGGTGGTATGATGCTGAATTGAAGTGTCTTGATTATGATTGTGAGGTGTTGGCTTAAGATGTAAATGTTATAAGGAGGGTGAACGATTTACCAATATGCCTTATCATGATATGAATATGTTAATGTGCTAACCTCGCCTATATGAATTATAATGAAAGGATTTATACTCATGCAATTCTTATTGATATATTGATTATTATAATTATACAAGGGGTAGACCCTATGACCTACAATAAGCTATGATTATTATTAAAGACATTTCAATAATGGACTTAGCTTAGCATCGAGTGAACTTGACAATGGGAGGTATGACTTTTCATAGAGGAAGATTCACGCTATAGTTCTCCATGTGGTGTTGACTCCCCAAAGAGGGATACTCATCCAATGGATTCCCATGAGAGGAAGCCCCAATTTCCAAGTGGTATGTAGAGGGGGTATACCTATCTCTTAGTTCAAGAACTATGTTGCCCCTATAGGAAGACTACCTAGTGGATCCACCAAGAAATCTATGTTTATGTTTATGTTCCATCGGTGTAAGGTTTTACAACATCGAATTCCACACTTATCTCTTGTGGTCTATGTCAGTTAAGGCAAGTGTTCCCTAAATTAAAATGAACAAATGAAGGATAAACTAACTAAGGTGACTTAAGACGTTTGACTTATCCTAGGTAGGGGTATGGGACTCTACCTACGCCTTGCACTAGTTTCCCTTGATGGAAGCTTTAATGGGTTAATATTATGTATGTATATGATAATGAATGCAAAAGATGATAGTATGGTGACTTTACATGTAAATGATACTATATGGTGATTGATACTCTTATAAACATGTAATTGGTCTATGTTGTTAGAAGTACGATGTCGTATATCCTTGAAAGGTTATGATAGTGAAGTTGAATATTTTAGTAATGATTCTTGTTGGGTCACTTGATTGAGTAAGGTTATGAGGCTTTGCTTGGTTATTGCACTTGTTGGCTTTATGAGGATTCATGAGTAGTAGTCTTGCTTTATTATAATATGATGAACTCTTATCCATGCTTGTGATGTAATTACTTGATGGTAGGGTTATATTAGATTATGGGTTAAAGTATGTTATTTGCTTTGACTTGATGAATATGCCTTCTTGAGTTGTTTTTTTCCTTGAAGATGCATATGGCTTCCAAAGAATAAAATAGAATGACTTAATAAAATGTCCCTTTTATCATGATTTGATCTTATATGTGCATATGATCTCCTACTTAGTACAAGTGGTGTACTAACCCCATTTCTTCCTTATCCCCAACATTTTAGGTTCCGATCTTTGAGGTGCTTTTAAGACGACTTGAAGAATGCTTGGATCTCTTGATCATTCAAGTAAGGTAGGTCCTCATTTTCTGAGGGCGATGTCACTATCTAGCTTATGGAGTTTGCTTTTTAGTTAAAGACTTCTATGGTTCTTTCTTTCCATTTATTATGAAACATTGTATAGCACATGTGAGGCATTTTTACTTGATGTATGGGTTATGCCCAAGTTCTTACACTCCTATTAGATGGTTATGAGAAGAGACAACTATTATGACTATTATGTCTATGTTATGTTTTATATACTTATGTGCAATAAAAGCAAAAGTCTATGTAACCTTCCTATACAAAGGGTCTACGTATACTCGATACAGATATATATTATGTGTATGTAGATGCCTATGTAAACACCCAAGTAAAAGTAACAAATTTTTTTAAATTTTATGCTAAATTTGACCTATGAATGTAATGATGTAAACTAAGAGGCTAGTCTTAGTCCTCAAAGAGGACGCTGACGCCGGTTACGTCTAGGGGGTAAATCCGGATGTGAAAAACATGGTCTCAGAACATGAGGTTTAATTATCTTTGAGTTAATGTCTCTCCCAACCACTTCTATGTAAGTTCGTATTCATTATTGTGAAGCGTGCCACACTTATGGATAGGAACCTACGTGATGCCTAGGATACTCTCACTTTCTTGGAAATTCAATATCGTGCCATTAGAGTATACTTGTGATTTGATTTTGAATCTACTCCTCTGATTGTGATTATAGGAAATGAACACTCGAAGGAATTCAGGATGACGACTTGAAAGGAGATTTCCAATGCTGGAGATCCTCCTAGTGGTGATCAAGTTCCTCCTCTTGGGGGAGGTGAGAATGATGACCACGATCGAGGTCAACCCTCCACCTTTGACGGATGGTGATATAAGGGCTGACCTTATCTAGTTGGCCCAAGCTGCCACTGCTCAAACCCAATCTATGACGTACCAAGCTAATCGGGAGGTTGTACCCCATCCTAATCAACAAGTTGCTACCATGGCCTCCCGTCTAAGGGATTTCACTCGTTTGAATCCTTCTAATTTCTACGGGTATAAGGTTGAAGAAGACCCCTAAAAGTTCATCGAAGAAGTCTATAAGATAGTCTTGGCTATGGGGTTATCCACTCGTGAGAAGACCGAATTAGTCACTTATCAACTCAAGGATGTGGCTCAAGTATGGTATGTTCAATGGAGCGATAATAGGCCATTAAGGGGTGGTCCGGTGACTTGGAGGTCTTCAAGAAGGCTTTTCTTGATTGGTTCTTTCCTAGGGAGATAAGGGAAGATAAAGTGGTAGAGTTCATCAACCTTCGCCAAGGAGATATGAGTGTTCATTAATACTCCTTGAAATTCACTAAATTGTCAAAATATGCTCCTTTTTTTATTTCCAATACTAGAGATGAAATGAGCCGCTTTGTGACGGGGTGTCAGATGATTTGTAGGAAGAGTGTCATTCGGCTATGCTACATGACAACATGAACATTTCTCATCTTATGGTGCATGACAAACATGTTAAAGAGGCAAAGGCTAAGAGGAAGAGTAGAGATGCTAAGAGGGCAAGATCATTTGATGGAAGCTCTTCAAAAATTGGATTGAGATACAAGACAAGCTTAGATTTAAGAAGCGGGTTTCTAATCAAGATCCATAAAGTTACCTAAGGCTTGTGATGATAAGGTGACTAAACCTAGAGCCCAAAAGGGAAAAAGTGGAAACTCACCACATGAGAAGCCTACATGTGCCGAGTGTGGAAAGTGTCATTTTGGTGAATGTTTGGTTGGAACGGGCAATTGTTTTGGTTGTGGCAAGAGTGGACACAAGGTTAGGGATTCTCCTAACGTGAGTGGTCAAGAAAAGGGTTTTCAATCTCAAGCAAGTTGTTCTAGTGAGGCCCAAAGAAGAATCACTTCTATGCTCTCCGCTCTAGGGGTGAGCAAGAGGCTTCTCCCGACGTGGTGACCGATATGTTGAAAGATTATGACATGAGTTTTCTCTATCACCCTAGCAAGGCCAATGTGGTTGCGGATGCTCTAAGTCGTATGACTACGGGTAATGTGTCACACATAGACGAATTCAAGAAATACTCGTGAAAGATGTTCATAAGCTGGCTAGATTGGGTGTGAGGTTGGAAGATTCTCCAATGGGTGGTTTCATGGTTCATCATAACTTCAAGTCATCATTGGTAGTTGAGGTGAATTCAAAACAACACCTTGATAAATCATTGATAGAGTTGAAGTAATCGGTGCTTGCCCATCATTGATGGAGTTGAAGGAATCGGTCCTTGGCAAGCTTAATGAGGCATTCTCCTTGGGGGGGGGGGATGGTATTTTGAGGTACCAAGGAAGATTGTGTGTTCCCAAGGTAGATGGGTTGAGGGACTGGATCCTTGAGGAAGTCCATGGGTCATGCTACTTCATTCATCCAAATTCGATAAGAAAGTATCATGACCTTAGGGAAGTATATTGGTGGGAAGGTTTGAAGAAGGACATAGCGCAGTTTGTTGCTAAGTGTTTGAATTGTTAAAATCGAATATCAAAAGTTGGGTGGCTTACTACAATAAATCCAAGTTCCTACTTGGAAGTGGGAAGACACCAATATGGATTTTGTAGTAGGTTTGCCTCGGACTCAAAGGCAATATGAATAAATATGGGTGGTTGTGGATAGGTTGACCAAGTCGCTCACTTTATTCCCGTCAAGTCTACTGCTTCAACGGAAGATTTTTTTGATACGATAGCAGAGATGGAAATTGGGTGGCCATGCTATTCCGTTATTCCATTCATTATTAGGATCTGGGTAGTACAATTCACATCTGATTTTGGAGGGTCATTCCAAAAAGGGTTTTGTGTATAGTAAGTTTGAGTTGAGTTAACACTTTTCATACCCAAACGGATGGTCAACGCGAGCGTTCTTATTCAAACCTTGAGGGATAGGCTAGGATGTATTATTGATTCAGGGAAATTTGGGATAAGCCATTTGCCTGGGTGGCGTTTGTTATATAATAGTTTTCATTCATTCCTTTAACCATGGCTTCCCTATGAAGCTTTGTTATGGTAGGAGGTTGTAGGTTATCCTATTTGATTTGTTTGATGTGGGTGAGAATCGATCTTGGTTCCCGATTTGATTTATAAGACTTTGGAGAAAGGTATTATACATAAAGAACAGGTTTTTTGCAAAAACAGCCTTAGTTGGTGAAAATCTTAGGCCGATTCATTAGGAGAAGGCGATTTGAGTTCGAGAAGATGATAAAGTGTATTTTGAAAATCTAGCATCTGAAAGGGGTAGTTAGATTTGGGCAAGAACGGGAGTTGAGGTCCTCATTTATGTTGGGTTCCCTATGAAATCTTGCAACATAGGGTGGTTAGGTTGCCTATGGAAATTTAAACTTCTAATGATTGACTGCGGTTTTTTGTATTCCAATTTTTCCATGCTGTTCTATGCTGAAGAAGGTATCGGTTGATCCCGAGTCTATTAAATTGATGGTTCTGGTGTGGGAAGGTATAAAACCTGTCTTATGAGGAGGTTTCTGGTTTCAAATTCTTGATAGCAAGTCAAAGAAGTCAAGGAATAAAGAAATGGATTCCGTGAAGGTTTATGGAAGAATCACCTGTTGAGTGTGCAACATAGGAGGCCCAAGGCGGACATAAAGTCCGTTACCCTATCTATTGAAACTAAGGTTATTAGCTTACTTAATATGAAAATAATGACCTAAATTGAAGTTCTTCGATTTTGGTGAAGTCTTGCAAAATGGCATTTTGAATACGTAGCAGTGAATTACCGTGAAGTGTGCATTTGAACTTGAAATTTGCTCTTTGGCTTGTCTTGAGTTATCTATGGCATTATGATTCTGGTGAGTCTTTATGGGCATGTGTATGGTATGTTTGATAAGTTGAACTTTGACCATAATTGACTAAAAGACTATGTTGAGCTCAAGTGATTATTGGACGGATTCCCTCATAAAGTAATGTTCAGCCTTATGTCCGTCGGTCATTGAAGTTTGGATTTGACATTTCCTTGTAAAAGGTTATGGTGATGTGGTTATGTATTTTGTTGGTTGGGCTTCTAGTATTGAGTTATCCTCTGCTAAATATTTTGCGTCATGCGGGGGACGGAATGTCTAAGGGGGGGGCTAAACGAACACTTTTGAAAATCCAAAGGACGTTCTAAAAACCTAACACAAGTGTCATGAGGTCTAGACACTGTTGTAAGAGTATTTTAATGGAAAAATAGGTCATTTAGGTAGTTAGGAAAACAAAACATCCAAGAACTTCCATGACGTCCGGAAATTCGTCAAGGACAAACTAGGAGTTCTAGGACGGTCAGAAATTCCATGAAAAGTGGGAAAAGGGTAGGTTTACAGTGTTTTAAGTGATTCACGGTTAAAACGTCTGGGTAAAACAATCGCCAAGGACCAACTAAGGGCCCTTGAGGAGGACCCTTGCACGTTGGAGTCAACACTTCCTAGGCAGGGTGTAACTACGAGATGCAATCAATGATTCGTGTGTGGATAGACGGGGCGTAGTTTCCAACCATTGACAAAAACATAGAAACATTGTTGTAGCCCTCGTCTGCACAAGTCTCTGACAAGAACCACAGATGTGCAGCACGGAGGAGGGCTGGTCCGTCGACTGACCAATGATCCGTCGATCGTGGTCTCGTTGATGGGTCATGTATTCCAAGCACTTTTTAAGTTCGTTTCTTAACAAATTAATTAGGATTTGTGGTTATTTGTATTAAGGGAAAGCCTATTAATTACTTAACCGCCCCACATAAAGACCCCAACCCCATTGTCTAATTACAAACTCTCAAACAAAACTTCGTCTTTCTCTCGTCTCCTCCTTTATTGGAAGAACCATTTTTAAGCAAGCTTAGGGAGGGATTGAGGGATGGAAAGAGGATATTCACCAATTAATTCTTTATCAAACGTTTGAGTAGGGATTCGAATGAACTTGAGACTTTCTTTATCAAAAAAGGGTCTTCAAAAGTACTTAAAAGGTTGGGTTTTATGGGGGTTATTTTCTCCATCTCCAAAAACTACCATTGTGCAATTGGTTTGTGTGTTGTTTTTAATTATAATATGAGTATATTAATATGAAAATTTAAACTCAATTATGAATATCTTGATGGTTGGGTCTAGCTTGTAGATGATGACCTTACCCTTAACCCCTCGGTTGATCTTTATATGAATAGGATGATTTGATTCAATTGAATATTGTTTTGAACAAATTTACTATTTAAATTATCGTTGTTACATAATCATGAACAAATAGATTGATTTATAGTCTTTCTGCTAGTTCTTTAGAAGATGAATAGTTAAGAAGTATGTTGTGAATTGACCTAAAGTATCTCGTTTTAAGCTATGATTTAGTATTGGAATTGTGATATAGTGGATTAGTCTAGCGTTGTTTATCATGTTTGATTATTGATTTGTTTATTGCGGTATGTATTCCTAAATTGGGTTGAATTGAGGGTTACGGTAAGACTTGATGATGAAAAATGAAGGAGACTTGGTAAGTCTTGTGATTCTCTCTTTGACTTCAAAGTGTTGGTTTAATTGTGATTAAGTTCATGATGTTTGTATTGGGAATATTCCTTGTATTGGATGTAATGGGTGGTGTTGATGTTAAATTGAAATATCTGGATTATGAGTATGAGTGTGGGCTTAAAGATGTAAAGTGGATAGGAAGGGTGAATGATTACCAAGGTGCCTTATTCATTGCTATAAAGATGTTAATGTGCCAACCTCACTATATGAATGGTTAATGAAAAGGCTTAGACTATGCAATTCTTACACTATGAGATATGGAAGAGATGGTAAGTCTTATGATCTTGTTCAAGTTGACTTTCAAAATGGTGGGTTTAATGTGATTACGTCAAAGATGTGATTGGAGTATGCCTTGTATGCGTATTGCTTACGGTCGTATGATGTTGAATTGAAATGTATTGATTATGATATGAGGTGTTAGTTTAATAGTAATGTTATAAGGAGGTGAAATGATGTACCAATGTGTGTAAGATCATGATATGAAGATGTTAATGTGTAACTGTCACCTATATGACTTGTAATGAAAATGAGTTTTTATACTCATGCATTCTTATTGAGATATTGCGATAATTATTATACACGGGTAGACCCTATGACCTACAATAAGCGTTTGTGAGTAATAAGACATTAAAGACATTTCATATAAAAGGGACTTATCTAACACGAATTGAAACTTGGGACAATGGGGCTGATGACTTCCCCATAGAGGGAATTACCTATAGGTTTTACACTGGGGTGGTGACTCCCAAAAGAGGGATACTAATCCAATGGATTTCATGAGAGGAGGCCCCGATTTCCAAGTGGTATGTAGAGGGCGTATACTTATATCTTGTTTTGAACTTATGTGCCCCAATAGGAGACTAAAATTTGTGGATCACCAAAAAGTAACGTTTATGTTACTTTGGACGTTAGACCACCTTCATGTGTGAGGTTTGACAACACCGGATTCCAAACTTATATTTCTTTTGTGGTCTTATATCGGTTAGTCAAGTGTTACCTAAATTAAAGAAACAAGGAAGGATAAAATTAAACTAAAGGGACTTGAGGAAGTTTGGACTTAGCCTCAGTATAGGCATGGTACTCAGCCTATTCTTGCAGTAGTTTGAATTGATAAAAGCTTAGAAGGTTAATTTATATGTATGTAGATGATCATGAATACAAAGATAATATATGAGGGCCTTTTAATGTAAATGGATACTATGGGGTGATTTCTTACCTTATGAACATTTAATTGGTCTATGTTAGTTAAAAAGTGATGATGTTGTCTATCCTGCAAGTTTAGTTATGTGAGTTTGAATATTAGTCAGGATTCCTGTGTGGCTCACTCGATTGAGTAGTTTGGGGCTGTTACTTGGTATTGCACTTGTGGCTGTAGAGGTTCATGAGTAGTAGCTTGCTTTATTATGATATGGATGAAACCTACTTACCCCTGCTTATGATTGTTGTACTTACTTGATGGTAGGGTTATATTAGATTATGGGTTAAAGTATGTTGACAAAGTAGTTATTTGCTTTGAATTTAGAATATTGCCTTTCTGAGTTGCTGTTTTCTTGATGATGCATTAAAAGGCTTCAAGAATAAAAATAGAGAACTGATAAATGTCCCGTTTTAGCATTTGATTTGATCATATATGTGAGATACGGTCTCATTACTTGTACAAGTGGAATACAACCCCATTTCTTCCCTTTTCCCCAATATTTAGGTTCCAATCTTTGAGGTACTGAAGAGACTTGAAGAATGCGGGATCTCTTGATCATTCAAGTAGTGGTAGGTACTCATTTTATGAGGGCGACGCCACATCTAGCTTATGGAGTTGCTTTTTAGTTATAGACTTTCATGGTTCTTTTCTTCCATTTATTAGGAAAATGTTTTTATAGCACATGTGAGGCTTTTTAACTTGATGTGGGTTATTTTCCCAAGTTGTTACACTACCATTAGATGGTTAGAGAAAGATCCAAAACTTGATGATTATGCCGATATGTCTGTTTTATATACTTATGGTAAAAAAAAAAAAAAAAAAAACAAAAGTGAGAGGCTAGGTAACCTTTCTAACGAGGGGTCATGTATGAACCTCATACTGATTAAATATTATGGTTATGTAGAGACTCATGTACATCCTCCAAGTATAGGTAATGAAAAATTTCAATTGTCGTAAATGTTGGAACATAGAATTGTAATAATGTAAAACTAAGATGCTAGTCGTAGTCTCCCAAGAGTACGACGACGCCTTTGGTTGAGTCTAGGGGTTAAACATGGATCTGTGGCCGTTACAGCTGGGGGGTAGAGACCGAAAAAGTTTTGATAAAACACTTCTGGGGAGCTATCAAATGTCATGGCACCACAAGGGTTCATAAAGGACAAAGGTAGCCACCGGGATCTTACAAGGCATTGTTGTAAAAACATAAGAAAGACTTTTACATATCGGTCACCACAACTGGAATCTTGCTCACCTCGGGATTGAAGAGCATATAATTGGTTTTGCTTTGGGGTATTAGAGTTTGAACCTCTTGGAGGAGCTTGCTTGTCTTCTCTCTCCATAATATTGAGCATAAGACAATCTCTCTCCTTACCATCATGCTTTCTTCCACATTTTGCACACATAGGCCGAGTCACATAAGAGTCACCACAATTACCTCCTTTACGTTTAGGTTTAGACACTAATACGCTCAAATTACACCTCAAAAAAGTATAAGCAATCGTTGTCAAATAAAGAACCCAACTTGTAGGTTGGGGTCGATCCCATGGGCAATATGGTTCATACTTAAATTTAACTCACGACTATACTCGTTAAGTCAAACTATTTTTGAGACAAGTAATTAAAGGGGGTTGTGTAAGCAAATACGGATTGTTGTTTAAGTAACAAGTGAGAAACATTCAAACCTTGAGTTATTAGTAAGAGAGAGAAACTAGGGTGTATGTGTTTCCCATAAGCTCATAATGTAGTAATCTTAATAATAGTAATGTTTTCCTTGTGTTTTACATGCAACGTTGGTAAGATAGGTATCCCTATGTGATTATTCCTCCAAGTAAGGAATTTCACTCTGCAACTTCGTCCGGCTACATGTGTATACTTTACAACACTTATCTTTACCTCAGTGAAGACATCATATCAATGTATGACTTAGTTCTCACCCTCGCACCAATCGCTATTAGACTATTAGATTGTATCACACTAAATCATTGCTGATAATTTTTTTCTTATAATTACCTCCTTGGTCCGACAAGTAGCAACAATGAGAGTTCTAACACGTGCACTCGTTAAAAAGACTTCTAAGCAAAAGAATTATCAATGCATGCATCAACACTATTCAAGAATTACATAGTTATTATTCATAAGTTGTTAATTTCTCATGGTTCCCACAACCCTAGGGTTGAATTTAGATACTCATGCTTGAAACAACATAATTCATGTTTTGATAATAAGAATTCATGAACTTAGTTTAGAGTAGAAGAAACCCAAAATCTCAAATTTAATTCCTAAGCAAAAATCTTTTAAATCGAAATCCAAAAATAAAATTGCCAAAGTTTGCAACTTAATTCCCAAGCAATTATCAAGATTTATAAGTAAACAATAATTTCTAACCCCCAAAAATGAGGTTTACAACCCTACTTATAGAAAAAAAGTGTCCTCAAACAAAAAAAGGTAAACAAAATGAGAACTAACTTCGGGGACGCGACTTTGATCAATGCCTGGACTACGGACCCTGTCTACCTAACGTCCGTAGGGTCCCTCCCTTGAGTCCACCATTACATTTTTTTTCCAGGAAGACTGGACCATAATTTTGTGATCAGCATCAACGGGTGTGCAGGATAGAATGTAAGTAGACCTACAGTCTGTGGGTCCTCTTCCGTGGCTCCACACTTAGAAATTTCATCAAGTACTAGAACTTCAACTCTCTTAACACCTTCCACGGATGTGCAAGACGGCATGCAGGTTGACCTATGGTTCTTTCATCACTTCGTAGTTGCAAAATTGGACAGACTTCCCTGATGCTCCTATCTACGCCTACCATTGGTCCCTTTGTTGGTGGCCACTTCTACAGATTTTTCAGTTGTCATCTCACTCAATTGCGTCCAAGCCTATTTCCTAAAAACCATGATACAAAACATTATTTCCAATACAAAATGGTCGTACACTCATACAACTTTTAAGTTAAATGCATCAAATATATCTAAACTCACGGTATATCAAAACCCTCAACTTAAACATGTTTTTTGTCCTCAAGCGACACACTACTCTAAAAGACATTTGTATAGATGCAGATATACAAACTCAGCAATCACATGGATATTTTAAACCATTCAGTCTTCTTAGTGAAAATCCTTTTTATTAGCCTCAATAAGAAAACTCATGCGGATCAAGATATGACTAAGATCTATCGATAGACACCAAAACACACACTTTTCACAATCCACAAGGTACCAACATTCCAACAATGTAACTAGTGGCCTCACTTCAAACAAAATCCTTTTCACTCAACATATATGAATTTTGAATTTTAGTATTTATTCAACACTCACGCTCAGAAGTAACTTCAAGTACAATTAGTGTTCAATACCATATAAAGTACTATAGGACATTCATTATCTTGTAACATAAGCTCAAGGTCAGGTGTGGTACATTTGGGCACTTTTAATGACTTTTTTGACATCCTTTACATTAAATTTTGATTTTATTTACAACCCACTTTTTTTCCAACCTATTTTTACAACCCTTTCAATGTATTGTCCTTCACTTTACATCTTTTCAATATGGATGTACTTTTGAACTTACACTCTTACTTTTTTTAACGCTTCTTCTTTTTGTTTCACTCAATTTTCTTTATTTTTTTGGTATTTTAGATATCATTTTTCCTTATTGTGCCCAAAGCACGTTCTCGTCTATCTTTTCTTTTTTCTCTTTGTCAACACAACTGTTTTCATACCTTCTTTTCTTTCGTATCTCTTTTCTAGCCACCCTCAACTTATAGATTTTGGCCTTAGTTGAGTTTGCACACTATCCGATGTTAGACCATGGGCCAAGAACAAGGTACCTTCTGATCATCCATCCTCAACTTAGGCTTTTGGCTTAAGTCCAAGTGCCACATGTCATAAAGAGGGACCGTGGCCAAGACAATCTTTTTAAGGAAAAAGGGTGAAGTAATGTGTATCACAAGCATTGTCTACTTTAAGGATGCAACATTGTATCAAAGGGGACTTGATTTCTTTGGTTGAATATTTGTTTGCCTAAGTGGACTAATTTGAAAAGAGTCGATGATCACTTCCCCAACCTTATAGCGTTATATTCACTTAGGCAAACCAACAGGGAAAGGTTTCTAAGCACTATCTACAAACATTTCAACTTTAACCACACAATCTGTGGCACATTGTTTCAATTATCCGATTACGCCATTTCAGTTTAGCTTAGAGTCATGGCCTCAAATTTGTTCCTTATACATTCACATGAGATCCCCCACTTCACCTCATCAAGCATGTCGATTTAGCCATTACAACATTTGGGACTAGGATAAAAATTTTTCATGCTTTTTTGTGTCACATCTTTCAATTTCATTTTCTAATAACTCCTTTACATATACATTCCTAAACATGTTGGTTCCACAAAAAAGAACAATAATCTTTTGGGGGGATAGAGCCATGCAAAAATCCCCAAACAGAGGATTTGGTGAGTTGGGCTACTCAGACTTCCCCTATCACTCATAGTCCATTTACCCCACCCCCAACTAAATAAAATGCAATTGTTCCTAATACATAAAAATTAGAGAGTAAAGGATCGGTTGAAGCAAACTTGTGGTGCATATTCGCCGAAAACTAGTCAAGAAGAGGGTAGGTCTGGTTTCACGGAACCCGTTGGATGAATACGTGGAATGCCATTAGTAGCGCTCCCATATACCATCTCAAAACCCTCAGTAGTGTTATCATCAACTCTCCTCTCTCCATCAGTAGTGCTTATGCTGTTAGAGGCGCCACCACCTACTTTCTAGCCTGCAGTCTCATCTCCTTGTCAACTATGGATGCCCTCCGGGCCGCCACAGTTTTCTGGTGCTCCCTATTTCTCACTCTCTCAGCCTCAGTGTCATCAAAAGTACGACCAAATCGGAGGCTCTTTCCAACAATATTGGAATATTCTGGTGTCCACATACCATCTCTGAATAGTGCACTCAACATGGTATCATCACCGGTGCCATAGGGGCAGACTCCGGTCTAGTCTATAGAGGAGCAAGAAGTGTAGTTTCATCAGCACGGAGGTTCTCTACTCCTTTCTTAAGGGAGGTAGCATCAATCGACTCTGGGCTGGCCCGAAGCCTGAAACACAACTCAAGTGCTTCTAGAGGGCATTGAATTACGAACCTGGAACCTTCTCGTCCATCATATTCTCCCATCTGATTGTTAACACAGCCTCAACTACGATATAGCACATTTTTATCCATGGCATCACTGATGAAGTAGGTAGCCCTCTGTGCCTTTAGCCTCTATACTCGAGCTAGATGGAAGGCGGTGGTACCAGAAAATTGAGTGGCTCTAGAAGAGCTACGGACTTGACTGGAAGTCGGAGACAAAGCAGCCTAGGTGTCTGAATTAGTGGCTGGAGGGGCAGTGCCATCATCCAGCATCTACTCCACATCTGCTACAAGATCGTCACACAATGGTGGCCCCTCAACCTGTGGCTCCCTGCGAGGTGCAACTGCATTGGACTTATCTAGAATAAGGCTTATATCAAGATTCTTGGTTGCCTGAAGCAATTGGTCATAATGCCATACTGGTACACCGGAGTCCCTACAAAGCTGGATGATGAGGTAGGCGAAATGCAAAATGGTGGTGGGCTTGAAGTCCATCTCGTGAATCTCATTGATTAGTATGTGGAAAAAATCAACCTCAAGACCCACCTCCATGGCTACAACTATCGCCGCCCAGTCCCATGTGACTACATTGATCCTTTGATAAGGATACTTTAATTATTACCAACACCAGAGAGATTTTGCAGCACAAGTTAAGGTTGTACTATCCTATGATGTGCCCCATTTCTTGGATACTAACCCACTCTGCTCACTCTCCATCTGTGTCTAGATGTCGTGATATCCACCCAATAAGTGACTCTCATTGTTTGGTGTTCTTCTGAAATTCACCACTCTGGATGATGCTAATGTGATTTTCTAGCTCTGTTGTATTGATGGGAAGAGTTGGGCAGAGTCTGATTCAAGTCATAGATGAATCTACGGAGGGTGGTCTCATAGATTTCCACTGAAAAGTCCTGAACTAGTTTAGCCCTCGAGTATAGGTTGAGGAACAACGTCTTGTCCTCTTGGAGATTAGACCCCTAGCAGTGAGTGCCAAAATTTGATATGCTCAAATTATACCTCCCTAAAAAAGTATATGTGACTGTTTTTAAATAAAGAACCTAACATGTAGGTTGGGGTCGATCCCATGATAAATAATATGCCGACTTAAACCCTTAACACACCTCACGATATATTTGTTTAGAGGCTCAATAATTGTTTCCGATGCGAGTAATTAAAGGGGGGTTGTGTAAGAAAATACCAATTGTTGTTTACATAAAAATGGAGCAAGATTCAAACCTTAATTTATAAATAAGAGAGAGAACGAGGTGTATGTGTTCCCCATAAGCTCATAACGTAGTAATCTTAAAAATAGTAGTCCCTTCTTATTGTTTTACATGAAAAGTTGGTAAGATAGTTATCCCTTAGTGATTGGTCCTACAAGTAGGGAATTTCACTTTGTAACTTGGTTCGACTACATGTTTATAATTTACTAACCCTTACATTTACCTCAAATTTGACATCACATCAATGTATGACTTAGTTTTCACCCTCGCACCAATCGTCATTAGACTATTGGATACTATCACATTAAATCTTTGTTGATAATTCTTTTCTTATTAACTACTTCCTAGGTCCAGCAAGTAGTAACAATGAGATTTGTAATATGTGCACTGGTTAAAAAGACTTCTGACCGAAAGAATTATCAATACATGCATCAATACTATTCAAGAATTTCTTAGTTATTATTCATACGTTGTTAATCTCTCATGGTTCCTACAACCCTAGTGTTGGAATTAGCTACTCATTCTTGAAAAACACAATTCATGTTTTGATAATAATAATGCTTGAACTTACGCTTAGAGTACAAGAAACCCAAAATCCCGAATTGAATTCCAAAGAAAAAATCTTATAAACCAAAATCAGGAAATCAAACTGCCATAGTTTACAAGTTAATTCCCAAGAAAATATCAAGAATTAAAAGTAAAACATAATTTCAAACCCCTGAAAATGAGGTTTAAATACCCTATTTAAAGAAAAACATGTCCTAAACAAAAAGGAAAAAAATAAGAAAATAAACTTCTCTGACGCGACTTTGATCAACGACTTGACCTACGGACCATGGGCCGACCTACAATATGTAGGTCCCTTACATTGGTAAACACTTAGACATTTTCTTCAGAAGCCTAGAATCATCATTATGTGATCATCGTTTGTCACTACGAGATCTAGACCCTAGACGAGACCAGGCGTCGTTGCACCTCTCAGAGTCGCGCAAGCCTACTTCATGTCTTCTACTTTACATAGGTAATCTTTTGGGAATTTGAAAATATTTTTTGTTCTTAATCTACTTATAAACTTCTCATTAATACTAATGTTCATCATCACAACCATCAACATTATGGGGGGGGAGGGGATTTAGCGAACTGAAAGAAATAGTTCAATTCTTATTTAGTGTCTAATTGGCCCAAAATGGCATCCATACAATAGTCCTGAATAAAAAACAGTAAAAGAAACAACTAGTGGAAAAATGTTCCACTAGCTCAACCTAAAACTAAGCTAGAATATAAGTCATTTAGCATTCATCGAAAGCATGAGGACCTACCAAACTCCAAATGAATGCTGACATCCCGGATAGCCTGGGCACACAACGAACCTGTATCTCTACCTCCCACTTGTTGCCTGCACCTAAAGTAGAATGTTTGTATGGAATTAGTACACACTTGTCATCTACGTCTGGGTAATATGCCAAGCACACGACACCAAGGACATGCATGAGAAAGAAATAGCTCTTTCCCTATCGACATGATTTTGCGAAGTCAAGTCCGTGACTTTTGCCAAATTGAAATTTGGGAACATGCATCATTTAATTATCGTATATCCACACCACACAATAACATCTTCCTAAGCAGCTTCATAGCACATAACAGAATAACACATAGCTTCTTCCATATTATTCATTTGTATTCAATGAGACTTGTTATCAGGACTTACTTAGACTTTTCAAAATGATGGCTCAACATATGGGACCTCAAATAGGGAGCCTTCTTAGCAAACACACGAGTCTGATTCATTATTCATTACGTACCTCAATTTCAATTCATTCATCGGCCAGTGTGAACACCAGCTTACCTAGGATTGTAGGTTTAAGACTTTCATTCATCGGGTTTTTGTTGTGCCAAGTCAATGAAGAACCTACTTCCTACCTGAATCTAGCTCCCCTCTTGATTTATCCTATTCCTAACACCTTCGTATCATGCATATCTTCATATATTCATTTGAGGCTGGCCTCATTCATTCATTGGGAACTTTAACTTTAACCGCCTAGATCATGTGAGCATCATGAAATCCAGGTCTCCCTCCCCCACATGCACCGAAAAGAGGTGGATCACCAGCCAAGTGACTTCACTAACATGCTAGCTGATATGGAATTTAAACCCCGTCGATCCATATATTGCAGTATAGTTCAAAGACTAGGAGATGTATGGAGACCTCCAGTCAAGCCGGTACGTCTCATCTCATGAGAGTTACGTTACCTTCATTCACCCTTCCCGAAAGAAGGCACACCACACCATAGCTAGCCTAATCTGGGCTCAACTAAGTTCATTACCTTTCAACTCATACATAATGGAAGCTGGCTTCTAGTATGAGGACTCATAGCTCAAATGATGATTTCTCTCTCATCATTAGTATTATTGTTTTAACTCAATATTTCATAACAATGTCATTAGGTACTCTGGTCTCTTCATTAATCTTACACTCTCTTGGTGAGTACGTAATTGGGGAATGCATTCTTAGGCTCATTTAAGATTGGCTCATATCATATACATTTAGCCTCTATCATGATTTCACCGCAGTCTTTCATTAGTATCTACCTTTGGTTTTTTTCATAGTTAGTCACCTCTTAATTACGTGAATGTTCATTTCTTTTATTTCATAGTTCATCTCATCTTTGACATGCACTTTGGTTCCTTTAGTGTATCTTACACTCTCGTACTTAACCCTCCTAAGTATATCTTAAGTTCACTTATTTTTGAACATATGTTGACTTATGTGTTCCTATACATGCAAGCCATGCGCTTCATTCAATAGTTGCTTAATTGATCTTACTTTCCTAAGATTATGTCTTACAAGCGTATGTATCTTGTATATGTGCCAAGATCTTGTTTTTGATCTCAGGAGATGAACAATTATTCTTGAATGTTTACTCACGGTATGACTTATGTCTCAATACGGAGGTTTGGGCACGGAAAACCCAAATCTGAACACTTGGATATCATTTATTTTTTAGTGATTTATTTCTAATATCATAACATTATAACTCTAATTAATCCAATCATTTCATGAATCCTTGACATATTCATTTTAATTATAATTCTAAATTAAATCTCAAAATTTACATTAAGGATGAATCATTTTCTATTTTTAATTAGAATTCTTAAATTAATCTAAAACATTTACTGAAAAAAAGAAAACTTTCTATTTCTTTTTAATGGAATTCTAAATTAAAATCTCAATAGTTACATGAAAGATTTTAAATTTTTCTATTGTAATTAGAATTCTAAATTAAATGTCAAATTAACATGAAAGGATTAATTTTCCTATTTTAATTAGACTTCTAAATTAAATCTCAATATTATATGAAAGAATGCATTTTCTATTTTAATTAGAAATTCCTAAATTAAATCTCACATTTACATTACAGAGATAATTTTTCTATCTAAATTAAGAATTCTAATTTAAATTCATATTTACATGAAGGATAAATTTTTCTCTTTAAAATTTTACTATTAGTTTAACCGAAGGGTTGGGTTCGAGCCGCGCACACCCCTTCTATTTTTTTGAATTAAATTCAACTACCATAGGGAGGTTGTGGGTTCGGAACCCCACAACACCCTTATTTTTTCAGTTAAATTTTCGCTGAGGAGGAGGTTGTGGAGGTGGTGGGTTGAACCCACAAACCCCTCCCTCTGTATTTATTTAATAGGGGTGCGAGTGGCAATAGGTTGTGGATTCGAATCCCCACAGCCTCACACTTTATTTCCCCTGTTATTTCCGCCCCCTTCAGATTTCAGCGCTAGGGTCGTGGGTTTCGATCCCCAAGCCTTGCCTCTCTCTTTTTTTTCGCTGCAGTGAGCTTGGGGTCGTGGGTTCGAATCCCACGCCTCCCATTTATTTGGTTTAATAATTTTTCCTCCTCGTTCCTTTCCCCCAGCTCACGTGTCATCCCCCCAACGACTCCCCATCCCCCCACCGCAGCCCCCATTTCTTTTCTTTTTTCCGCCCAATACAGTGGCCAAGGGATTCCCCCAGCCCCTTTTTTTTTTCTTTGCGAATTTCGCTGGCCCCCAGCCCCCAGTTCGAGCCCCGCCTGGCACACTCTTTTTATTTTTTTATTTAGGACATACTTTTGTGAGGTCTTGGGTTCTATCCCTGCAGACCTCACATATTTTATTTTTTTTTTTGTTCAAAATTTCATGTAATTCATCTACACTTATCTCCAGATTCTGAAAAAATTTACTCCACACAATTTTGGTGCTCATTTACGAGTTAATTTAGCATTTGTTTCTTATACCTTCGTAAGTTCTTAAGACAAGTTAGAGGGATGGATTTTATATTTGTTTTAAAGCTCGATGTGATAGTATTTCAACCATGTGAATAATCCGCTAGGGAACATCTACTCTACTTACACCATAAAACACAATCATTCCCATATTGTCAGCAGCTAAAACGGAATCTCCAATCATAGGAGCAACCTTGCAAAATAACTTTCATGTCTACATTCATATTTTTTGTAAAGACACAAAACATTGCACATAATCATGAACACATAATACTCGAAACGAGAAAAAATCGTCACCACACAACACTGTCCCTAAATTCAAACCAGCAAACAACCAACTTAAGGATCATTGGGAGCTGTGGACAGGGAACAAGCAAAGGGAAAACAATCCTCCTAGTTTCGGGATGAACAACGTGAACCCTAGGTTATGTGTTTGGGGGGGGTGGGATCTCTAGGGAAAGGGACCAGAGGAAAGAACCTCATTTGCCTTAATCAATTTCCCAACCGCTGATGTTGTTTTCCTTCCCGAAAACTCCACCAACCCCTCCCAATTTACTCAACGGTCTCTTCACCTGCGACGAACCTCTCTTAGCCTTGACGTTTTGATTACTTTGTCTTTTACCTACTTTAAAAAAATTCTTGTGAGTTCTTCAAGTTTAAATAACTCTTGATGATTTTCAGTTTCTTGAAATTGTTTTTTTGGCAGAAACCACGTGAAAGGAAGATATGGAGAACGGGAGAGATAGAGAGTGTGTTATTGGATTAGGAGACTAACTTCACGACTTAGTCAAATAGGATTTAAATTAATTAATACAATCTGATTTAATTTAATAATACGGTGAAAGGACCCATTAATGCCCTTAAAATCTATATTTTTAATTAATAATTTAAATCACCTTAATTACCTATTTTGTTCGAATTATTTTATTGGATCATTACCTACAAAGCGTAGACATGGACGTAGACTGCATGATGGACCCGTGGTGACTGACGTCTGTGGGTCCTCTTCTGTAGCTCCACACTTGAGGAATTTCATCAGGCACTGGAACTTTAACTCTCTGAACACCTCCCACGGATGTGCAAGACGTCCCGTAGGTTGACCTGCGTTTCATGGATAACTTCGTAGTTCCGCACTTTTTCAAACTTCCTAGATGATCCTATGTACGCATACTATTGACGGACCGTCACAGGACGTACGATCCATAGGTCTTTCATGGGTAGCCACTTCTACAAATTTTTTATCTTTCATCTCAGTCAATCGCATCCAAGCCTATTTCCTGCAAACATGACACAAAACATTATATCTAATACAAAATGGCCCTACACACACATAACTCTTAAGTAAATGTATCAAAATACAGAACACCCACGGTATATCAGACACCCTATTCTTGTTGACCCTTGGAGGAGAACTATGGAACCTTGGGTTTGGAAAACCTTGACAAACCGCGTTCGAGCCTTGTCTGTCGATATAGGCATTGGAGAAGTTCCCATCACCGATCTATCTATTCTTTTCCTTGAGTATTTATTCCATAATTTGTTGAGCGTACACCATAAGCCTTGATATATCCATGTCATAGAGGATCATTGTCGTGTGACACTCTTTTTCAACCAAGTTGGACACACCCAACATAAACCTACTCATCTTAGCCTTTATATCCGCCACTATAGATTGAGCATATTTAGAGAGTTGGGTAAAACACACATACATCCTTTGACGAAGGTTGATGAAATCTTGTACCTTTTTCTTCCTCAACTCTAGGGGGAATAACCTATCAAGAAATGCCAATTTGAATAGTTCACATCCTATCGTCCCACTCCTACGATCTTTCACCCTTCCACTGATCATACCATACTTGTGCCATATCTTTTAGTTAGTAGGAGGCTAACTCTACCGTCTTTTCCAAATATACTCCCATAAGAGCAAGCACTTTATAAACCTCATCAATGAACCTCTAAGGATCATCTTATACTTTCGAGCCATGAAATTTTGGGAGGGTTTATTTGAGCAAAATCCCTAACTCTTAAAGTATATGAATTCACATTAGGATTCATTGGATCTACAACTTTTATATTGGCTTAAGTCGTCAGGGCTTGAGCCAACCTTTGGATAATAGACCTAATCTCTGCATGGGTCACATTCTCAATCAAAGGATCAATCGGAGCTTGATGAGCTTGAGTAGGAACTCCTTGATTCACATTTCATTCACCTTTCATCAACTTTCGAGCATTAGGACCCTTGCGTGTCTTCATATGTTGAATACATAGAAAAGGATTAGGAAGAAGGGACTATTTTTTTTTTGAGTTAAACTCTATTAAAATGACTTAATAGTAATGAAAGAAGTGTTCGTTTGCTAATGACCTTGTAGCCTCTCATTTATAAGTGTAGCGCGCTTCACATTCATGAAAAATACACTACTAGACGTGGCTTATGAGACATCATCCTAGAATCATTCTAAACCTCGCGCTCAGCTACCAAGTAAGTCACGACCTAAGGGTATCCGCTGGATGTAATATGACATATACAACCCCGGGGGACTTCATACAAGCCACTTAGCATATCATAACATAAATAATAGACAATAATAGTAAAAATACATTTCAGGTCCAGCGATTCCTCTTCGCTCCATGTTACATAATACTACACGTTATAGTGTTGTCCTTTCGCCTTGCTCTTACACAATATAGTACTATCCTCTTATATAAGCTTGCTTTTATTTTTTGGGTTTGTACAAATCGAATTATAACGATGGTAAGAGGTAGTTGCCCACCTCGCTTCTCTTTAGACAGGCGGATCTACGTGGAGTGTGTCGGGTGCTCAAGCATCCATTGACACCGATAAATTTTTCTATATTTATAGAAAAATCTGCAAAAAATGAAGATTAC
This sequence comes from Solanum habrochaites, assembly GCA_027704765.1. NCBI lineage: Eukaryota > Viridiplantae > Streptophyta > Magnoliopsida > Solanales > Solanaceae > Solanum > Solanum habrochaites. The sequence continues at coordinate 53,713,181 of JAKWJA010002489.1, read as the reverse complement.
TACTTTTAGCTCCGATGAAATTTTACACAAAAGGACTGTGGTTCTTTGGTTTCGGGCGCTGCTCTTAAACAGCGTGCAATGGCTTACTGGGTCGAGGGTGGGAATTCTCGACCCACTCAATGGTTTTCCTTCCCCATAAACTCTAGGCATTTTGTATTACATTAGATATACCAAACCGTTTCCTCTTACATTTAAAAATCAATGTTCTTCCATATTCTTTTCTTAGCTGGATTTGACCACATAAAACATAATTTAAGTTTGGAGTTTAGATCTCAATTCCTCGAAAATTAATTAATGAAGCCTTACTAATCTTTAGAGACATTCCCCTGTTTCCCCTGTTCAACATCAGTTAATTGTCTTGTAACACAAAGTAAATTATTTATTTCTAATATAATATTAAAAAATTGATTTCAAATTTAACTCCATCAGCAAGGTTATTTACTGTGAATGTTTTAAAGACATTTTGTAATTCTCATGAATCAATTTGAATTCATTATATAAGCCCAAATTTAGTGGAGATGAACTAAGCAATCAAGAGTATTAGAAACAGAAAATAAGCGAATTATTAACCTATTCAAAATACTGATTTTAGAACGGATCAATGAGTATTTGAGGATACTTTTGCCCACCGCCTATCAAAGATTGTTTTTGCTAAGCTCCGATTTAGCGGTAGGTGCTCAAGCATCTAATATAACCTTGAAATTTTATTGGGGGGGGGCAAAATTATGTAGCAGAGTTAGATATAAAAAAAATCTTAAGCTACAATTAATTATCGATAATATGTTAATTACTGCTAAATATGTACTTTTAGCGGCAATTAACACTTCTTGATGTTACATTTCATGAATGGTAGCGACTTTAGAGGAAAGTCCAAGCGTAAATATCTTGATATTATAAATTCTCATCATTTGCACGTTGAGATTTGTTGTGTTTTTTGCAATTTGCATCTTCAAGAGCTTAATAATTATTTTAATAATGTGAATTGTGACTTACTTCTTGGTATGGCTAGCTCGAATCTAGTTAGTTCATTTGGTGATTTTGATAAGAACGGGATGATGAGGTTGACTGAGTATTATATGAATGAGTTTGATATAGATAAGCTTCTAGATCTAAGTTGTCAGCTTGATAATTTTATAGTTTATGCTCATAATTCTGATAAGAGGTTCTTCAACTTGAAGGGAATTTGTGACTTTGCTAAAGTATTAGTGAAGTCAAATGTGGCATCAAACTTGGCTACTTGTTTATTTGCTTATCAGTTGACTCTCATTCTTTCCTTGCTACTTACTCTGTTTCTGTGAACGAGCTTTTTCATCATGCGTACATAAAAAGGAACTTTGTAATAGTAATGTGGATCATTTTGAATTGTTTTGTTAAAGTGTTCAATTTCTTTAACAATAAAATAACTGAGGGTGCTCGTAAGAGTGAATTATTAGTTGTAAATTGGTAAGGAGATCTAGGAAAATTTGGACTTTATTTTTTAGTTTTTCTCAGAAATAAAGAGTTTTAACTATAATCTTTAAATAGTTGTAAACTTGTAAAGTTATATAATGTGATTTATAGCAACTTTATAATAAGAGAAGTGAGCACCCATGAGCCTAAGATCCTGGATTCGCCACTGTCTTTAGATATTTGGTTTTTTCGCTAAATAACTGAAGGATTTTATTTAGTTAATAACAAAAGGTTCAATCATACAAAAGAGTAACTAGTCTATAGGATATAGTTTCAGTCGCATCTCTTCTAGTACATTTATTAATTACTAGTGAAGGAGATGTTTCAAAAACCAAGGTTTGATTGCCGATCATACTAGGATACTGGGTTCATTATAGTTATATAGCTTATAATAATATTTTCCAACTAGGTTTTATTTGTTACTTGACGCTTTGTGGTTATGAAAGCATGTCTTTTCAATGAAAGGGACTAGGGGACAATCTTTTCAAAACGTTAAGTACCTATTTCAGATTTGTGTTTTATAAACTAAGTGCTTAAAATGTGACTTTGGGTAGCCTAAAATGCAGGTTTAGTAGCCTAATAGTGCAGATTTTGATGGTTCAATGTGCAGATTTTTAGGTTGAGACAAGTGCAGATTTTTACGACTTGATATATCACTTTCTTGACATTTAAGAGTGGTATAATGAGTCTCGAAAAATGCAGCCTTTAAGCTCAGAAAGGTGCATATTTCGAGCTCAAAATGTACATAGTTTGAGGTAAACCCAGCAGGTTTTGTAGCTGAAAACACTGCCCTTTTGTGGGCTTTGTAGTTCAATATTTAAGCTTGAAAAAAATACAGATTTTAAAAGATAAAAATCGCAACCTTTTAACACCTTCGTTTTGCATATTTTTAAGTGTAAAATGTGCAATTTTCTTTAGTCTAAGCCTTTTCTTTTAGGACCTAGAAAGTGCACATTTGAAACTAAAACGCAATGGCTTAAGAGATTAAAAGTGCACTATTTTAAGAGGGCAAAAATGATAAGAACATTATTGTAAATATAACTTTAAAGAGTTATGTACTTGTAATTGCCTTATAAATAGCACATGTTCATTCCCTTGCTATTCACGCAGGCCTTTGTTTATTTTCTCCAATCTCGATGAAACTTAAACTTCAACATGGTATCAAGAACACCGTGGTTTCTCAAACTATTTCCGCTCAAAATACTTCCTCAATTCAAGTCATCTCCTTTCACTCCTCTTTGGGTCTTCCAAATCCTCCTCCAACTATTTAAAACATTAAAGGTTTTGTACCTATTGAATTTGACATATCTTAATTATATTACTTGGAAAAAGATTTTTCTTACCATTCTAAATAGCCACAATCTTCTTCCCTTGGTTGATGTATCTTTTCCATGCCTATCCTCAACTCATGATGAGTATCTTTTGAGGATTCAATGCGACACAGTTACTCTAAGTTGGATTAATACCACTATCTCTCCACCGGTTCTTGAGTCACTTGTTCTACGCTTGCGACACTTCCAAGAAGGCATGGTATATTCGTGCTTCCCTTTACCTAAATCAGGTTTCATCCTTGTCAATTCATCTGAAATCAAAATTTTTAGAATTTTAAAAAAGATTCCCTGTCCATGGAGGATTATCTCCATCAACTGCATTCACTTGCCTGTTCACTTAAAGCAGTTGGAAAACTGGTTACTGATGATGATTTAGTGACCCAAGAATTGCAGGGACTTCCACCTTTTTATCGTACTTTGGTCTCTAGTTTAAATGCGACAGGAACACTTCCGTCCTTTCTCGCTTTGCGTCCATTGTACTTACTGAAGAGGCACATATTAATAAAGAACGACAACACAATGAAGATTTGTCCTCTCCTGTCTTATTGGCTTCAGCTCAAGCACCACCACTTTCTCAACCTCCTCCTTCAAATTCATCTCATACTAATCAATACCAAATAGGATCCCATAATGGTCATGGCGTGGGTCGATCATGGCCGAGTAAAAGGTCGTCAATCATACTCTTCTCGCTCTAATTTTTCTTCCTCATTGGGCGTTTTTTTGTCACCACACTTTCGTTTCTGCCTTCGGGTGATAAGATTTCTTGGAGACCTCCCTTTTCATCACCTCGACTAAACAATGGTCAATTTTACACTTTCCACTTTAACCATACTACTTTGGAGTATATAATTGTTTTCAATCATTCCTATGCTCCAGTTTACACCATAGTCATTTGGCCGCTATTAATTTGGAGAAGTACAATCACAGTATGTCTCCCTTTTCTGGTGCTTCGACAGATATGAAGAACATCCACATCCGCCTTACATGTTTCTCCATAGTTGATGGTTGGAAATGGTAATCTTCTTTCTATTTTATCTACTGACACTTTTTTTCTTCCGACATCTTCTGAGCCTCTTTAATTAAATAATGTTTTGTATGTTCCTTCTCTTCAGAAGAATTTAATGTCCGTTCACCGTTTGTGTGTCGACAATAATTCTTCCATTCAATTCACTGAGTATGGTATTTTTTGTTAAGAAATAATATACCAAGCAAGTCTTGCTTCATTGTAAGAATAATAGATCTCTTTATCATGTTCGCTCAACATTCCGCTGCTCCTGTCATGTTGCTCTCTCAGTGTCGTCCTCACATTCATATCTTTGGCACACCCGTTTAGTTTAGAGCCAACCAGGTAACCTCTTCAAACTTTAGTTCATAAAGGGTTTTCATTATTTTTAATTCCTCTTCTGGGAAATTCGGGTTGTAATGATTTTGTCATCTACTGAAGAATCGAAGTTACAATTTCTCTTTCTTACTATTGCAGCCTTCTCCGTTTCTTTAATTCAAATCAGATTGTGGAAAAGCTCATTTTTATTCAATTCTTGTTTTCGTTATTCTATCTTATTTCTCTGAATGATCACACCAGTTACTCGTGGATTATATATTGGCCTAACAAATTAGAGCCTGTTAGTAAAAAAAATTACCACTAATAAAATTGTAAATTACAATTGAACATAAAATGACAAAGAAATTTATCTCTTCATGCTGAGCGCTAATTCTTGCTCTCCTTTAAAGACTCAAGAGCCCACTGCAACAAATGTTTCACCGGTCCAGCAGTAGTCCTCTTTGACTTGTCCCCCCTCCAGGATACAACACCTCACAAGTATACTCACAACTCTGGACAAGAATTGAGTCCAAAACTCCACAAAAAATAACACCTCCCTTCAATAATAACAACTCTATTTAGACTAACTCTTTACGTCGTTGTTGTTTCTGTTTGTGTTTTTTGTGTGTTCCAAAAAAACCCCCAAAATTAAAAAAAGACCACCACTAATTTATAATACTACAAGAAGTTTTCCTAGCATGAATAGACATAATGGAGTAGTAAAATAGTGAGATAATGGCCTTAGAGTTTGATATGTTACATATGGTGAGGTTCACAGAGTAATGAAGGAATTAAAATAATAAAGTGGATGGATAACCAATGCTAATGGAATGATTAGAAGTTATTCTTCCAATGTTTATTGAAATATTTTTATCTCACAATGAATTCATCCAATAAAGCCAAAAGTATGGCATTTATTGCTACCAAGTCAAAGATGAATAACATTAATTAAAATTGGTATTTTACAATACAAATGCCTACCAATGATCATTCTTTACTCCAACATAAAGCATTTAATATATTTCAAATATTATATTAAAATGCAAATAACCTCACTAGACTTAAGAAGCTTAAAGAAATTCTATACATGGTCACACATTTTTCATTCCTCTATTTTTATTGTCATCATAGTGGTGGCGGCGACTATTAACAATGCTCATTTTTTTTCGTTTCCTTTTTTTAGCGAGCATGGAATTATTCATCTTTTCTCATGTTCATATACCTCTGCTCAACACTGGCGTTCAGAAAGAAGCCTCGAGATTTAATACTCAGATCGTTTTGTCTTCTCTTTCAATATTTAATGCCTTATTCATTCCGGGCAGACGTTTCTTTATTTGGAGTTCATTTAATTAATATTACTCCTCTTCCTATTCTTAATTTTACGTCACCTTATAAAAAATTGTATGGTAAACCACCTGATTACAGCTGCTTAGGTTTTTTGGGTGTTTATGGTTTTCTTATGTTGCACATTTTTTTGCTCACAAGTTTCTTCCATGATTAAAAGTTTGTTTATTTCTCGGTGTATCTCCACAGCAAAGAGGATTCAAATGTTTGAATCCATCACTAATCGGATAATTTTGTTCTGTCATGTAAATTTTCAAGAATCCTTTTTCCTGTGTAGTTCTATGTTTCCAGCAAATCCTAGTCCTCTAACAGTTGCTTCCTCACAAACCACCCCTCCTATATTTTCTCCAGTTCAATTCCCTGATATGTGCGCTTCACCAACTACTAACTTTGATTTTACCTTCGCGTTTGATACAACTTATTCCCCTTCTATCTCTATATCTCCTAAAAACATGTCTATAACTTCTCCTAGAACTCTAACTTTCACATGTTCAAATAATCAATTTTCTCAACCTGCTACACAAGTACATGTTGTGCGGAGTTCTCCTATTTTATATCCACCGCCTTCTTTTGTGCATAACTCATATATTCTAACTAGTCCTTCTTTATCCCCATAAATCAGCAACCTCTCTCTCATGAAACTACCTCAACTACAAATCCTGTTATGCATGATTATCATCAAGATGTATCATCTTCTTCTAATTTATATTCTTCTTCAGCTTTAGATCTTAATCACACAGATAATCGTGCTCATGTCATGGTTACTCGTTTGATGACCGCGTCACTAAAGACACGTGTTTTCCCCTCACTTAATATCTCTGTTTCCACTTCTTGGTTAAACAAACATGTTTCACACAAGCATCTAAATCCCTCCATGGTGCTTGTGCAATGATGCGACGATTTTTGGGCTCGTCCAAAATCATACATGGACATTAGTTGCTCCACCTCCCAATGTGAATATAATGGTAAATAAATGGCTTTATTTGATTAAGTATGGTCGCTAATAGCTCTAAGACTGCTTCAAAGCTCGTTCATTCACGACTTTTTCTTAATTGCCAACGTTTAGGTTATATATAAACTTTTTGCTCCTATGATCAATTTAAGCATGTGTCGTGGTTAATTTTATCTTTTTGTCTCTTCTTTATCATTGGGGTGGATTCTTTTAATTTGGACTTTATCTAATGCTTTTAGCGTGGCGAGTAATGCAGTATGTTTATATGCGGCAGCTAAAGGTTTTGTAACATTCTGATATGCACAACATGGGGTGTCAGCTAAGTCGTGCATTTAGTTGGCCGGGATTGAAATATCGGGCCTAGAGCTTAGTTTACGGCAACTGCACTTATCCTTTGGACTTTGGTATTAAGATATCTACCTTCAATCACAACATTGTTTCACTTGTTTGGGGCGTGACAAGTAAGAAATGGTGGTTAAATCACTGTTCTATGCGATGGGAAATTGAGTAAATTCACTGTTATTGCCGTGAGTTTAGCATTGTTCATAAGGTAACGAATCGTATAATTTTGTGGATCCGTTAGCCACCACTGCTTGTGTTATGTATCTGTTTATCGGAGTGTGTTCTTGGTAATCTGAGTTGGGCAGACTAAGTGTGCTGTTGGGTGTGCCCTGTTTGGTCACTTAGGGATGCGTGTGGTGTGTGTCGGAAGAAGGTTCACGGCATAGTGGTGGGGGGTGGGGTCGTCTGTTGAACCCATCTTTTTATGTTCATATTATTTTTGATTACGGTTTACAACTACAAATATGGGAAGTAAATGAATTACTGGGGGAATTGTTAAGGTGGGAGTTTGCGGTACAAGGTACCGGTGGGTTTATAAAGCAAAATTTTTGTCACCTTTTCTTGCGCGACTGTTGCCAGTTGACAGGCACTGGTTGTCCAGGAAGAGGTGTGACAAGTTGGTCTCTAGGCGTGACCTAGTGTCGGCAGAACATGCGAATATGTGAGTGACAGTGGGAAGGAATTTGTGTGAGGAGGAAGGTTTGGGTACTGCATTAACAAATTACTTTCTCACTATTTTGCTTTTCCTCTCTAATCTTTACAAATCTCTAATTTAACGTTATTCCATTTTGGGCTTTGTCTTTTAATGTCCTTTTAATAACTTGCTGATGAAATTAAGGTAACTATTCCTGCTACCTCTATTTCTTTAAGATAGGGAAGTTATGGTTTAATCTTGGAGAAATATTTCATCCCGTTGAATAGTTCTTATGGACAGTGCCCAGCACGACCAAGTATTTATTTATTTTATGTCACTAGTATTTTAATATATTATCGTAATAATATTTAATCTTTTTTCAGGACTATAATTTGTTCAATAATCGTTATTGTATTTTATTATTATTATTGAGACATTTTTTAATATTTCCTCCCCAATAATCTACGAAACTATTGACATATAATTTTGTGTTTAGAAACTTTTGATGACTTGTTTCCTGAACTATTGAGTGTCATTGATGTTAAATTGAGGACACTAAAGGGTTTTTTTTGTGCTATTACCCTGACAAATGAGTTTTTGTTTTTTTTTACTTTTTTACCTACTGTGTTCAAAAAATCATTCTTCTAGAGGATTACGGTAAAGAAAATTACAGGTATGACATAGACATGGTTACACTTTAAAATGCAAAAAAATAAGAACCTTCATGTAAATATTCCTCAATGCAAAAGAACTTAACAGTGAAAATGACAATCTTCTTTGCTAAAATCATTTTGGCTGAACAGATGCATCTACTTATTATGGTTATTTGAAAATAATTTTGGTGGTCATGTAAAGAAACTGGGTTGATAATACTCTCGTACAACTAGTAGCACATTTGTATAATACAAAAATAAGTTTGTCATCACCATTGTTGAGAAAGAGAATGATATTATTTATTTTTGGTGACTCAGGACAACTAAAGTTCTTGAAAAAAAAAGTTCTTCTCAAACTCACATCTGGTAAAATTTTGGCATTGAGTGATATATTGCATGTTCCTAAAATCCAAATTAATTTGATTTCTGTAGGATTATGAGGAAAATGTGGAATGGAGATTTCTTTTGAAAATAATGAGGTCATATTAACTAAAAATGATATTTTTGTGGGAAATGAATCTTGTAGTTATGGTTTATTCAATGCTTAATAGTAGTGATAATTACTGCTTAACATGATTGGATCCTATTCCATTATGGCATGCCGTACATTGTTAATGTGTCTTATATTAAATCATATTTGATCTGGTGATTTAACATCTGATTTACATTTAAAATAATTTTGATGATTACTTAAAGTTGCTCTTCTTGTGCATGTGTTCTTTATAACATCTACATTATAACTTGTCACGTTCTCATAATTACGAACCTCAGTTTCGTGATTAATACCAATGATTTAGATAAGTTAATTTATTAATGTGAAATCTGTGTTTGAAGCTCAATTACTTAGTGTCATGTTTTCAGTAAGTAGAGAAACTGAGTTATTATCTTTGATATACACTGATTTGAGTAATTTAAAACAGACTATGACTACAGGTGGTAAAAGATATTATGTGAGCGTTATTGATGATATTTTTAGGTTTACTAAATTGTATTTGCTTAGAAGTAAAGATGATGCATTTGATGCTTTTATTGTTTAAAAGTCTGACGTTGAAATCATCTTGGTAGGTACAAAAGAATAAATCTGATCGAGGTGGAGAAGTATATATCTTTAAATGCTTTGTGTGAAAAGAAATTATTTATGAAATAAACCCCCACCTCATTCACTGAGTATAGGAGTAGCTGAAAGAAAAATAGAACTTGGTGACAGACTGATGAATCTTTTTTAATAGTTCTAATGCTTCTATGGGGGAAGTGATTTATGGGGGTGAAGCAACATTTTGGTTATTGGTTAGGGGTATGTTAGGCAGAATTGATTGGAAATTAGAGGGAAGAGAGGAATTTGAAAATTGAGAATTTGAACGGTTTGGGAATTGAAAATCCTCTAGCGGTGCCTTTGACAAATTGAAAAGGATTTGTCCCTCATCGGTGATGGCAAGAAAAATAGGGGAGAGTTTAATGGGTCAGAGAGGGACCTCGCTATTTAATTGTTAAAAGGTTGTAAGAGGGAACCCACTCGCCTCTCGTCGTCGTCATCACTCGCGGGAAAAGGGGGTGGGGGGTGGTGGTTGGGGGGGATGCGCTTTGGGGGTTTCTTCTCTCATGGCTGCGCGGCGCTTCGGCTTTGGCAAGAACCGAGCGAGAGAGGAGAGTTTGGGGACCAAGTGAGTGTTTTTAAGAATAAGGGGGTGTGTAAATGGTGTGTGTCTGGTTAAATGGTCAAAAAGATGAGCAGCGGTGTGAAGGAAAGTGGGGTTGACCGAGGAAGGGTGGGTTTAGGGTGAGGGGCCGGGGAAATAGGTTTCAGACTGGGTGTACTGTGGTGGGAGCGCGGTGGGTGGCTGTACCAAACCGATCCCGCGGGCCGGGGGCTGTTATTGGCGGGTGGGAGGGAAATGGCGGGCAGGACTGTCTGAAATTGCAACTTTCAGAAACATCAATACCATTTGAAAGGTGGCAAACTGTCATTAATTGTCAGGGGAATTCGGAATGGGTGAAAAGTTTCAGAACATAGTCTCGTGCCTAGAAGACCACTGAGGGGGGCCGAAGGAGTTGGAAACGAAGGGGCTTGTGGCTCCGGCTGCGTCGAAACCAGGTTGCGTGCGTGTACTGGCGTGGGGGGGGGGGAGATGGGCTGACAGGAGAAGGGGGGGGGGATCTACGCTCTGCTGATGAAGAGCATGGACCCGGGAGGGGAGAGGCCAAAGCAAACCGCGGGAGACGAGAGGGGAAGAAGGGTGGGCAAGGGGACACTGTGAGTTCAGTGGACTTGATCTTCTTCCAAACTAAAGCATTATTTCAGATTCTGGTATATTTTTACAGATTTAAGTATTTCCGTGAAATAAATTTTTGTTCCTCTTGCTTATTGGTTCTATAAATTTCAGTTACTTCGTGTTTCTGAACAATTTATTACAATCAGTAATTTTTGGTTTTGATAACACAGAGTGGATAACAATATTAAGGAAATTATTTTTAAAAAAATTTGTGTTTCTGGTGTAGACAAAAAATCTTCGTGATATTATACTCCTTTAAGTCTGCAATTATAGTTTATTGCTTACTTAGATTGTATCAATTTTTGTTTATCATAAATGACAAACAATGGTATTACAGTGGCTGTTGCTGCACCCACCCGAACTCTTGTACCACAAGCAGAGAAACCGGGTAAATTCACAAGTGTGAATTTCAAAGGATGGCAGCAACGAGTATTTTTCTGGCTTACCACTCTTGGTCTGCAGAAATTTACAAGTGACGACACTCCGTTCCTGCTAATGTATGTCATACAAAAAAATTCATGATTATTGAAGGCATGGAAACAGACAGACTTCCTATGTAAAGGCTACATTTGAGTGCTTTTAGAGGATGACTTATATAGTTCTATAGTGCATAACAACGTTCAAAAGAGTTGTGGGATGCACTGGAGAAGAAATATAGACAGATGATGCATGCTTGAAAGTTTGTGGTCGCAAAGTTTTTTAGACTATCAATTTGGTAGATAGTAAAACTGTTGGATCACAGTAAGTGGCAGGAACTTCAACTTATTCGCCATGATCTATTGCTGAGATATGGTAGTACATAAGTTTTTTCAGTGGCTGCAATGATCTAGAAGTTGGGCCTCCTTCGTGGAACATTTCACAAGAATTATCTAAGCACAAGCTTAAAAAAATGCAGCTTGAAGATCTTTGTGATTCGTCTCAAATTGAGGAAGATAACAACAAACGCCGAAAAGAAGTTCGCGCAAGAAGTTCAACAAACATTGGAGTTAATATTGTGAAGAAGCTCCTATCAAAGACAAAAAAAGAAAGAAGTCCGACGAGCAAAGTCAGAACGGCCAAGAGAAATTCAAAGGCACTATTAGAATTGTGCAAGGCTGGTCATAGGTCTTCTGATTGTCATGCTCCAATAAAGGAACAAACACAGGCAAAGGCAAACTCTAGCACATCACATCGTGAAAAAAAATGAAGATTGCAAGTGATGAATTTGTGGGCATGATATCGGAGGTAACTCAGTTTGGAGATCCCAAGGAGTGGTTTCTCGACTCAGGTTCCACTAGACATATTGCATCTGCGAAAGAACGCCTTTGCAACGTAACCCTCCTGCTGAGTACAATGAGAATTTATTCAGGGAAACACAGCACAACAAGGATTGCAGGAACTGGGAAAGTAATGGTTGAAAATGACTCAGCAAGGTGTTGATTTGACTAATTTTCATATGTCCTTATAACTATTAGGAAGAATTTATTTTCTACTGCCTACTCGTTTAAACGGTTTAAGTGTGTCCTGTTAGTGATAAAAGTTGTAATAAAATAATGAAATGTTCATAGGAAAGGGCTATCCATCAATGATGTGTGGTGTTTCCAACTAAATGTAATGGTTGTTGACAATATAATAAAATTCTGCTGTCTGTTTACTTATTGAAGCTAACTGATTTATGGCATGCCCGTTTGGGATCAAGTAATTACAAAGCCCTTGCGAAACTTGGTTAATCTCAGTATGCCTGATTTTAATGCGAAAGTCGAAATCCAATTTTTGTGGCAGTAAGTTTGTAAACATCCTTACAAGTCTGTTGAAAGAATTCTAAACTAGACTTAATCACAAAATATATGCGATATGAAGTCAACACCATCTTGGGTGAAAAAAGTATTTTTATAACTTTGATTGATGACTGCACTCGATTTTGTTATGTATATTTTCGTAATATTAAAGGATGAAGCAATGATGTAAACATTTAAGACAACACAAAATAAAAGTGGAGAACCAATTGAATCTAATGACAAAAATGATTCAGAGTGATAGGGGTGGCTAAATTATGACTCTTCCTTTTGCGAGATATGTTTGGAATATGGTATTAGTAATCAACTACTTCAACCTTATACACCACATTCAAATGGTTTTGGAAGAACGGAAGAACATAACATAAAGGAAATGTGATGTGTTAATGGATCATTCTGGTTCACACGCGAAACCTTTTGTGGGAGCCATCCTTACATCTAATAAAATACTCAATAGAGTAGCCCTATCGAAAAACACAATCAATTTCATATAGTTGTGAAAGGAAGAAAAATCCAACTTGAAATATTTCAAAAGTGTGGGGGTGTTTATCAGAGGTATAGTTCCTTTAACGAAGAGGGTTAAATTGGACCCAATCAATTAGATGGTGTCTTATTTGTTGTATGATGTGAATAGTACAGCCATCGATTTTTTGGTTCACACAATCTGATAATCTTGAGATTCATGTTAATACGATAATTGAATCAGATAATGCAGATTTTTTGAAAACATTTTATCCGTATAAAAACTGGAAAATTGAGTCAACAATTAAAGACCTAAAAACGACCACGAGAAGAATCAACGGAAAATATTATAACCAGTGAGAACCTATACATAGTACTCGGCAACGAAAATCTACGTCTTTTGGACCAGATTTTGTAGCACTATTTCTTGAAAATGAGCCTCAACATTTTAAAGCGCTATTCTTTCTTCAGAGCAACTTATTATTGGACGAAGCAGTCAACAATGAGATTGTAATCACTTTTTAAAAAAGCAATCACCTTGGGATTTTGCTGATCTTCCCTCTATGAATAAACCTTTAGTACAAAGTGGATCTTTAAAGGATAAGGAAACCTGATTGGACTATTGACAATATAAGGCTAGACTGGTAGTCAAAGGTACAGACAGGGAGGTCTAGACTACTTCCGACACATACTCTCCAGTAACAAGGATACATCAATTAGGATGTTAATAGCACTACCAGCAATACATATCTTTAAAATCCACCAAATGGATGTAAAGACCGCTTCTTAAATGGAGAGTTGTAGGAAGAAATTTTACATGGAACAACGCTGAAGGGTGTATAGTTCCTGTACAAGAAAGAAAGTGTGCAGGACTTGTGAAGTCACTTTATGGACTCAAGCAACACCCACAATTGCATGCTAAATTTGACCAAATAATATTGGCAAATGGATTCAGATTAACGAATATGATAAATTGTGTTTACACATTAAAGATATTGATGAATCATGAATTCATTTTTGTTTGTATGTTGAATGACATGTTAATAATGAGTACGAAATTGACGTATAATGCTACTAAACTCATGTTTCCAGCATGTGTCGTATGGAAAGCTTACGAGTTGTTGTTGATCTTAGGGGTCGATTATCAAACCTCACCAGGGACTAGCATTATCTCAATCTCCTTATATTGAAAAAATATGGTAAGTTCAACATACTTTGAATTCAATGTTGTCAAAACTCCAATGATTTAAGTTGTACTTTAAAGATAATGAAGGTCAATGACTCTCAATAAGAATATGCCAGAGTGTTGGGAAGTTTGATGTATATTATGAATTGTTGCACGCACGCGACCATATATCATGTGCTATTATAATGATCGGCACACTAGTAATCCAATCACACTCCACTTGTATGGCAATGAAACTGTGGTTGGGTTTATCTAATATACACAAACGTTATGCTTTGCTTATATAAATATCGCTGTGGTTGAAGGATACAGTGATGCAAATTGGACCACCGGTCAAATGATGTAAATCCACGAGTGGGTTTATGTGTTCATATTTGTGGAGGAGCAGTCTTCTTGGAAATCGTCCCCAAACGACATTATTGCTCGCTCCAATGGACTGAATCATTGCTTCGGATAAGGTTGGTGAAGAAGCGGAAAGACTCCGGAATTTCCTATAGTATATTCCATTCTAAATGCCTAACCCTGTTGGGACACTTTGCATACATTGCGACAGTCAGCAGCCATAGGTAGGGCATGGAGCGTTATGTAAATGGAAGTCCAATCATATACGACGGAGACCCATAACACCGTAAGGCAACTGCCCTCTAGTGGAATTTATCACAATTGACTATGTAAGAGTTAAGCGATAATGTGTAAAGATCCACTAACAAAAGGCCTAGTGAGAGAGGCAGTTGAAATATCATCTAAGGAAATGAGTTTAAGGGCTTAGGACAAGTCAGCATGATGGTAAATCTTATCTAGCGAGTTGGTCCAAGAGCTAGATTCAGGAGACAAACAAAGTTGGGGGGTGAAGGTTCGACATTGGGTCAATTAACTCAATTCCATTCTCATGATGAATACAATTGTTCAGGAAAAGTTAAGACTTAAAGGCTTGGTTAATGAGGTAGTAAAGCTGAATTTTTTTAAGGATTTGCTAGTTGATAGATTTGACCAAATAAGTGTATCCATGAGATGATACGGTTTAAATCACCTATGTGGGTGTGAAGTGAAGCCGCTTCAAAGAGAATTTTTTGTCAAAAGCCTATTCTCTATCACTCATTAAATCAAGAGGTGTTCTGGCTGAAACGAACAAACCGTAAGAATCATAAACAAAAAGGTTAATTGTGTGGACATATCGTTGTCTAGTATAATCCTACTCTCGACGGTTCAAAGATCTCAACATCTACCGATTAACCCGAGTATAATCCACATATTTTCACTACGGAAAGTCTAAAATCCCAGGGGAAACCTACTTACCAACTGCAATTAATTCTTGCTTGTAAAGTATCACAATGTCCGTGGTCATTCTATGTTATAACCATTCCCCATTCAATGTTGGGGATTTGTTGGGTATGTAGCAATAATTAATGGAAAATTTGAGGAAGGAGAGGAATTTTGAAATTTGAGAACTTGAAGAGTTGGGAACTTGAAACGTCCTCTTAATGCTTTATGAAAGCATTTCCCCTCATCGAGATGGAAAGAAAATAGGAGAGTTTAATACATAAACATTCCTATTATTGTTAAAGGGTTGGAAAGAGGGACCCCTCTCGCGTTGTTCGTCCGTGCGTCGCTCGCAAACCGATCGCATTCGGCGGCTTCTGCTTCTGCTTTTGACTTTGGCTTTGGCAAATGATTCGCTCGAGAGATTCTGTTTGGACAAAGTTTTTTTTATTTATGTTATTTAATTAAATGGCCAAAAATATTTTCAATTATTAGTTAATACAGAAAAGTTTTTTAGTTAACCAAAATATTTTCAACTTTTTAGTGACCCGATCCGACTCGGATCCGCGCAGTGACCCATTTAATTTTCTATTTTATTTACATTATTTTTCCGGTATATTGGTTCTGAAGGTTGTACTTTCAGGAACAGGCAATACCGTTTGAAAGGTTGGAAACTTTCATTAATGGTCGTGGCAATTCTGAAGGGTTGAAAACCTTTCAGAACCTTTCTTTCTTGCCTATAAATAACACTCAGTATTCAGAATATTTTTTTAATAAAAAAACGAATTTTCTGATCCTCCTTGTTCTTCCTAACCACCTTTTTCTTTGTTGTAATTTCCTTGTCTATGGATTGATTCGCTACGTAGAGTTTTTGGTATCTACACTCTGCTGATGAAGAAAAAAAATTTCCACTTTTTACCCTGGAGGTTTTTATATTATCAAATGCGGAAGACCTCGAATACTAGAGGGGAATAATTTCCTTAAGTGGACACTGTGAGTTCAGTGACTTGAATCTTCTCCAATAAAAGCTTATTTCAGATCTATACTTTTTCCAGATTTAAAGTATTTCTGTGAATAAATTTCTATTCATCTTGCTTACTAGTTCTATAAATTTGGTTACTTCGTGATTCTGAACAAGTTATTACAATAAGTAATTTCTTGTTTTGATAACACAGAGTAAATAACAATATTATCTGCATGTCGCTTACAAAATAGAATTTCTCATAAAAAGAACTGGCAAAACTCTTTATGAATTGTAGAAAGGTTATAAACCTAACTTGAAATATTTAAAAGTGTGGGGGTGCCTTGCTAAAGTTCTTTTGCCTCAACCTAGAAAGAGAAAATATGATTCTAAAGCATGTCATCAAATAAGTTTTAAAATTGTTGATTAATTGTTTGCTTATTGGATATGCTGAACATAGTGTTGCATATACATTTCTTGTTTTGAAAAGTGATGTGTTTGATTGCAATATTATTATTAAGACAAAGAATGCTGAATATTTTTAACATATTTTTTCACTTTGTGATAAAATTTCTCATGCACATTTTAAAGAAATAATGAAAATACATCAAATATTAGGAACCGGAGAGGAGTAAAAGTCCAAGAAAAGAGTATTTCTCTTATGGAAATTATTTTCAAACTTTTCTTGTTGATAATGAACCATTAAATTATTTTGAAGCTATATCTTCTTCCGATGTTAAATTTTCAAAAGAGACAATGAAAATTGAAATTGATTCTATTATGAAAAATAAAATAAGAATTTTGACTTATTTATCTCCTGGTGCCAAACCTATTGGTTGTAAATAGATTTTTAAAAATAAATTAATCTTGACGGATCTATAGATAAATATAAAGATCAGTTAGTAGCAAAGAATTTTCTTCTCAAAAATGAATATATTTGGATTACTTGATCCATTTTGCATCAGTGACCAAAATTTCTTCCTATTCAAATTTTTAATTGTCCCTTTAGCATCAATTCACAAGCTTTTTATAACAACTTTTCTTAAATGCTGATTTGAAGAAGATGTTTATATGGTTCATCAATGTGGGGAAGATGTATTATTTTTGAACAAGAAAAAGAAGTTTGTCATTTTATCTTTATCGTTCTAAACAGCTCCTAAGCATGGCATGAAAAATTAGATCAGTCTTATCCAAAGACATTTTTTCTTTGTTGAGGTGGATATTGTTTTATATCAAATGGTAAATACTGATTAGTGATAATATGCTTATAAGGTTGCTGGCATATTTATATTTCGTACAATTTAAATATTGTGATTAGTACCGGAAAAGTATTTTGTCTATAATTTTGATGTGAATATCGTGGGTGAGTACATATGATTTTGGGAGTTCAGTACTAAGGATTACGATGATATATTGTTGTCTAAGAGCCCCACATTATGTTGGGAAAGATTCCCCTTAAACGGTTTGGAATGTTTTAAGGTGGACACCTAATAGCCACTCCTATTATGATAAGTTCCTAAATTTATGTTGACACCAGTTGCTCCTCTAATAATGCTCAACTATGCAAGTCTATGCACTTGTAAATTTACTAGCTTGATATTTCCTATGTGGTTTGTAGATTGAGTAAGAAACTCATAATCTCAATAATGAGTCATTTGTTTTTTGTGTTGAATAGACTGATTAAATATTTTGGATAAATAAATAATTTAAATCTTGATAGTGGAATTTCCTGGTCTTTAGAAGGGTATTGTGATGTAGCCTGGATCTCTGATTCAGATGAGACGAAATCCACTAGTAAATATGTGTTCACCTTAGGTGATAGTGCAATATCCTGGAAATAAGCTAAACTGACGATCATTGGTAGATTGACTATGGAGTCAGAGTTTGTAGCTCTGGGGGTAGCTGGTTCTGAGGCTGAATGGCTGAGAAAAATTTTAACGAATTTTTCTTTGATAAAGGATGAATTTCTGGCCAATCCCTTTGATATGAAGGACGAATGATTGATCTCTTCAATGAAGGACAAATTATTGATCCATTCGATGAAGGATGAATTGTTGATCTCTTTGATGAAAGGCGAATTATTGATCCCTTCGCTGAAGGATGGATTGTTGATCCCTTCAATGAAGGATGAGTTATTGATCCTTCGATAAAGAATGAATTATTGATCCCTTGATAAAGGATGAATTTTTTATTCCTTGATATTGGATGAACTTTTGATCTCTTTGATAAGGATGAATTGTTGATCCCTTTGATAAGGATGAATTGTCTCATGTGTTTATATAATGGGATTGTGAAGCCGCAATCGATATTGCGAAGAATGAATCTTCCAGTTGTAAGATCACGACACATGGTTGAGGCATGATACCGTTAATCAATTGCTGAAAGATGGAATAATTGCAATTGATTATGTGAAGTCATAATTGAATTCGGCCGATTCACTGACGGAACCCGTGGGAATAAAATTAATTCTTCAGACCTCAATAAAAATGGGTTTAAGGCTAATTGTTTGCCAATAGAGATGTGAACTCAACCAATGTGATTGGAGATCCCATGAAGTAGGTTCATATGGGTAATAAACAATTACGATATTGGCCTCTGCACACTAATTGATAGTGTTTTGAAATTGCTACGACAAAATGAGGGTTGAGTGTTATTTAACCCTAATGAATTTATGATCCTTAATTAAGTAAGGTGTATTTCAAGCAGTGTACATCTTGATGAATTCACCTATACGAGAGTATAGTGTGCCCGTTCCTATGAGCCTTTGGCCTAGTCTCTACGAGTCTGACATGAATATCAGCGACGGCTCGGGGAGGGCCTGGAGCGCAAAAACCACGTTGAACAACAATTTACTATGGTCAAAAATGTGATTGTTAAAGTCACTGATTTAAAACGTAGAACATTTGGTTTGCATAAGAAAATGATATGTTCACCTGTAATCTGTAATTAAATTTTCGATCTAAGTTTGGTTCAGAGTCCGAAAGATTACCAACCTATGCATTTTGCTCCTGAAAATCCAACAAGATATTTTTATAAATCTTTTGAAATAGTGGGGATCGTAAGCAAATATTTTATTCAAAAGATAATTTTATTAATGTATTTACAAGGACAAATGATTAATTATTTTGAAATTATTTTTAATGTTTAAAGATTATAATTAATTTTCTTAAGCAAGATTTTTTTTTACTCTTATCACATGTCCATCCACATGTCACTTTCCATGGAAGAATTTGGACAAGTGGCATGGACACTTGTCAACTTGGCTGCAATTTTATTTGCCTATAAATAGGCACAAATATTGTGAATAAATACTCCTTCACGTTTCTGCTTCTCTCTTTACATCTTCTCATTTTTAAAATTTAATTATTTTGCTTTGTTATTTTAATTTTTCCTAATAACTTTCTGATGGTAATTAATTTGTTGATTCCTGCTACCTCTATTTATTTAAGATAGGGAAATGTTTGTATAATCTTAGGGAAACATTTTACAGCGTTGAAATAGTTTCTTAGGACAGTGTCCACACGACTCAAGTATTTATTATTTATGAATTATTACTTATATATTTCGTAATAATATTTATTTATGTTAATGACTACAATTTGCTAATAATAAGTTTCATTATTATTATTATTATTGATAAATTTTTTAATTCCGTCATTAACTCTTCTCCTCAACGAAATATATATCGTACTTCATCGGTTTGATATGGCCGAAGTTAAGCCTGTCCAAACTCCTGTTTATAGTAAGCTTTATTGTAAGTTTATGGATACCCAACTCCTTGATAATCCTTCTCTGTGTCATAAGATGGTCGGTAATCTTAAATATTTATCCTTCACACAATCGGATATACAATATGTTGTGAATATTGCTTCCCAATTTCTGCATCAACCTCGTCTTATTCATCTTCAAGCGGTTATCTTAAAGGCACTCCTGCTCATGGGTTCCAGCTGAAAAAAAATACTTTCAACTCCCTAACTTTATTTTCATACTCAGACTGGGCGGGATGTATAGCAACTCGCCGCTTTACCTCTGAATTTTGCATTTTCCTAGGAGTAATTTGATATTTTGTCTACGAAAAAACAACTAACTATTGCGCGCTCAAGCTCCAAAGCTGAATATCGTGCCCTGGATGTTGCCACTGTTGATGCTATATGGATACAATTTCTTCTCTGTGACTTTTATACTTATATATCCACTCCTATTCTTGCCAAATGTTATAATATTGGCGCCATCCATCTTGCACACATCGCCTAATGCACTACAAAAAAACACCTTACATTGTGGGTTTCAAAGTCGTAGTTAGCTACAACTCCCACATCTACATTACATAACTGGGGTTTTATAGCTGACAAAAATAAAAATACATAGGCTGGATTAAAAACCCCTAGAGAAAAATTTACGTAATAGTGGAGTTTAAACACCTGCTATTTCAGATATATTTTTTTTTTCATTCTATAAGGTATATATTTTTTATTTATGAAAATACAAATACTCATAATCTTTTGGAAATAGGTAATTTAATACAAGTAATTGTTTACGTGTAATTGCAAAACACAAAATAAAAACAACTTTAGGAAACTTCCAATTATCCTCCACTGTCACCCTCGGAGTCTCAAATCACAATGTGGGATACAGCACATAATGATCCGCCGTCTACAACAGCGGGTACTTTTCCATCGTCTCCATCGCACTCCTCCGCCGTCTCCCTCACAAGTAGCTCTAATAAACTTCACTACTCCGAGATTCAAAAATGGGACTAGGTTTGTAGGTAATTTCCACTTATCACGGCTCTATGAACTTCAGCCTCATATTTTTTGGATTTTTCTAATCTGAATCTTCACAAATTGTACAATTATGCTTGTATTTACTCTTCAGCTTGTTTTTTGCTGTTTGTATAGATGCATGAGTAAAAGTAGGTTAATATTGTTTTTGTATAGTCTGGAGGAAAAATTAAAATATTAAATTTGAACATGTATTTTTGTTGTAGAATTAGTTTTTTTTTTTTTTGTTATAATTTTGTGGCGATAATTACACAATTTTTTTGGGCAATTTTTGTGTCTACCGATTCTTATTCCCTCAATCGTGGTTTGCTCAACAGTTGCTTGTTTCCTTTTTGTAAAATTGGGTCTTCTCTGTCAATCCATGTTTAAGGCATAAAGGTTTTAATAATAGTTCTCTTGTGTTAGCTGCTACTATGCCCCTCGATTTCACTTTATCGTCCAAATGTTTTTTTATTAACTGTGTAGGTTGTTTTAGGTACACAACCAAGTCCCGTTTAGCTTTTCAGTGATAGAGAGAAATGTCTCTTCTCTTTCATTGGCATGAATTCATATTCTGATCATTTTTTCAAAAATTGAACTCTGTTAAATGCCTATGCTTTTTTTTAACTCCTGGAGGCGGATTGGAAAATAGTGGCATTTGATAAATTCGAAGTTGGGTTTGATTGTTACATTTTGCACCAATCTTCAATGATAAGAAGAATATGTGTAATTATTCATAGGATTTCAGTTTTTTATCCTCTACTTAACATTGTAAAAAATATAATTTGACCTGGTTTAGAAAACTTTTTTTTCCCTCACTTTTCTCTTAAGTTACCAACTTTGCTGGGCATAAGAAACTCCTCATTTGGCTTCTAAAAAGTTTTTTGATATTTAAAATTCTTTCTTTTTTGTCAGTGGGGACACTCTATTTTCCACATTCTAACATCTAATGGGTTGGTTTTAAACAGAGTTAAAAAAGTTTCAAATTGGTGGTAATACGCTTACTAAGAGTGGGGTGGGGGTAAATATCTATTAATACGATGTGTGGAACATCCCCTGATTGTTTGTAATTCGTTGTATGAGTTTGATAAAGCTAATCTCATAGGAGTGGACCTTGTGTAGTCGTCTTGTTTGCCTATGATGTTTTCACAAGCTCATCTCTGTCAACTTGATAGTGGAGGAAGAATGACTGATAGATCTTCTAGTTAAGGAACACCGCGTCAAATTCTTTGTACCATTCCGTCTTTTCTTGCAGTAACTTTTTGCACCTTAAAGCAGTTTCTATTTTCAATTTAATTAATCGGAACCTGAGGTCTCTCGGGAAGCAGAAGCAAGGTCATGATGGTAAAAGGCAAATTTAGATGTAGATACGGAAATTAATGCTTTTTTTGTTTGCATTCATAGTTTTCCTTGTATCAGACCTTATCTTATTGGAGACTGACAAATGTACTGATTCTGAACAAGGAGAATCTAGACATAGCAGGAAGGGGCACAGAAACTTCTGTTGATGAATGTTTTACATATAACCCAGTGGAAGTTCTAGTTTGCAATCTTTTAGAAATTCAGAGATTTTGGACAGTTTTGTGGGTATACTGGTGGAACCTATTCAACACACATTGCATCTTATTCATGTTTGTACAATGTCAAATCCTTCTGTTAATATCCAACTGTCAAGAAGGAGTTTGGAGTTCAAGTTTTCTTCATAGACATTACCAAGTAGACGGGAAACTAAAGTCTTATTTGAAATGCTCCTAAATTGGGCTCATTTGAGGGGTCAAATAATCCTGTAAGTTTATGAGCCTCCATACACACTTTTAGTAATTGACAGTCAAGCTAGCTTCTAAGTTTTTTTTACCGGCCACATAGTTTTCTGGTGTTTTTCTCATATCAATATCCAAGAATATGAAAAATGACACCATAAATGTGTGGCTTTTCTAACTTAACAGCTGTATCCAGAGATCATATGCCTATAAATACTGAATTTTGGCTTGTTCAAAATGTAGTTAATATAGCTTTTTGGATCTCTTATTTCTTTATTTGTTTTTTTCTCTATTACCTGGATTATAGCATTACTTGACTACACCTACTACTGTTGAGAATTTGTTTCCTGTTTTTCTAGTTAGGTGTTGTTTTTGAAACATTATTTTGTGTGGAGATTGTGATGATCAAACTTGTTTTCCTCTCGTATTTTTTTGTCGAGCGTAATCCAATATTCTGTTCACCTGGCAAGAAGTTTTCTTTTAACAAAGCATAATACAACCTATTTGAGTTTAGCATCAAATAAGATTTACCTCCTAATTGGTGATTTGGCGTACTGGAATGGATCTAATACAACTATATTGTACTTTTCCTTGACGATCACGCCCATTTTTTTATAATCAAGTAGTTATCTGATGGGAGTGGTGAATACAGTTTGTATCTTTCCGTATATATTTAGTGAGAGAACGACTTGTTTCATCTGGTCGCTAAACATGAACACCTGAATTTCTAGCAATCATATTTGCAATTAATCCATAAGTCGAAATTCTTTTCAACAAATTACTAATAAATAATCAAAATCTTAAACAGACTTTTTTAATCATGAAGATTTGAATCTAAGATTGAATTAGTTTTTCTTCATTGATCTTGAACGTTTGACATATGTTTTAACTTGATTAGACTTGTGATGTTAGTACTATCTTTTTTTTGTTTTCATCACATAATGTTTTGTATGTTCCATCCACATGTTGGATAAGACTCCTAAATACTTACTATGATCTGACAAATTTCCTCTATTTTCCCCTAACCAACCATGGTCAATATCCGAGAAGAGGAACTAACTAAATTCAACTAGAGAGTAAGAGGATTCATGAACATATTTTTATTTTTACCATTTTTTGATGAATAACTGACCTTGAGGTGACATGATTTCTATGATCTGGCTAGTGTCATAACTTGATTTTTTCTAGATTATATTCATAACTTAAGTTGTCCCCGTTCTATATAAGCAAATGTTTTTTGTTATATCAATGACTGTTGTTTTAATATATCCTTTTGCATAATCTTATAGAAAATATTTGTTTGTTTAAATTTATCGGTCCCTACCTCCCTTTCAATCTTTGCCTTTATCTTGAAACTGGAAGCCTTTGGAACATGAGAGCTGCTAGATCTTGTTTGTTTTAAGGATAACAAATTGAGGTACTCCTGACCCCTTTTGATAATGTTTTTGGTACATCTTGATGATAGCTTGATGAACTTCCCTGGTTACAAGTTCATTTGTTTTATACTGATGCCGATCTTTCCTCAATCTCAGCTATCTATTTTATTTTACTTACAAAATAAATCAATGAGTTTTCTTGCTGATAGTTAGTACATACCTATATTGATGGTATCCAGTACAATCCTGTAAATATTCGGTGCGCTTACTACAGTATACTAAATAAAAGAAAAAAGTCGACATTTTTTCTCTCAATTGTTTTGTTCCGGTACAATCCACATCCAGTTCCTTTGTTTCATTATGTTGTTATGTTTTACAATTTTGGCATGCAAAAAGAAAACAATTATGACCATTTCTTGCATTAGCGGTACATCAAATTATTAATATCACTCTCAAACCTTATTATTTTTCTCCATGAACTTCTTAAAGTGTATTGTCCCGCTAATTTTTTTTTCGATGGATAAACCGCCAAGGAACCAAAGGAATATTGGGTTTTTTGGTTTGGAATCATTTTGGAAGTTGGCTTTTTAAAAATTGGGAGCTATAGAAGAATAGAATAAAATGGCCCTATGTCCGCACATGTTGTTTTGGAAAATGGCGACTAGAGAGGTAGTATTTGAATCATTTGCATTTGCAAGCCATTTTCCCTCAAAATTATTTCATTTGGGTTATGCAGGGACACAAGTGTGGTACAAAATTCTAAAGAAGAGAGTTTTACTCAGGATACACTGCCTCCAAAAAATTGTAGAATTATTGATTAACGAGCATTTAATGGCTTAAAGGCAGTAGAGCTTTTTGATGTAGGTCCGTCGCAAATGTGGCAAGAAGAAGAGATATTAAAGGTTACCCACATCTTTCATGACAAAGACTTTTTTGGTAGTTTGCTCAAAAGATGAGAGGGAGATTTTAATGAACGTCTAGTATCAAAATTAGGAGTTTTTGTTAAAGTTTTAATCACATAAGTGTTTTGTAATAGTCCCCTACGTGACAAAGGAATGAACTATGATCTGTGGATCTACTCTCAGGGATGCCTTAATTGCCCCAAGATTCCCTGATTCTTTTTTTATGAGCTAAGAAAACTATCAACAAGTTTAGGTCTTTGATTTATGTTTTAAGATTGATGCTTGTCCCAGATGATTGAAATTTGTATGGGAGATGAATGTTTAAATGAGGAAACATGCAAGCAATTGTCCAATACTTCGAGATGGAAGCCTTTGATGAGAAGATCAAAACAGTAATTGTTTTGTTAGGGTAAGAAGAAAAAAACGAGACGCAAAATTTTGCGTTACTATCCATTAAAAGCCAAGATTACAAGACTGTTTCATGTGCTCTAAGATGGCAATAACATATGAGTGGATCCTGGACGGTGTAACAAAGATGGAAATCTTTAAGGCATCCCTAGAGAATGTGTGAGGCATGAAGGATTGATAACCAATTATCCGGAATTTGCTTTTGAATCTCGAAATGTTTTCGATTATGTGTTTTAGCTAGTATGGTTTTCAATTCCTTTCGGAGCGATGAGGCTAATAATAGCATTTGGCCTGTAATTTTGGTTCCATATAACCTACCACCTTGGGTTGTGCATGAAAAAACCAAATTCTTATTCTTCAATGATCATTTGAGTCCACGAATGGTGTAATAACATAGATGTATCCTTACAACCACTTAATAAGGAGAAAACTCAAGTGCTCATCGATATGTTATTACTTAACTGTGCTTCAGCAAAGCCATTTTATTGAATAAAGTAATTTAAATACGCTTGATCATTAAAAAACATTAATAAATTGTTGTTCATGATTTTATTTGTAGTGAATTCAAAGGAAAACACATTAAAAGAGTTCAACAGGCAGAAAACATTCGGTATAGAGGTAGACAAGAGAATTAATATAGAGTTTTACTGATTGGTTTTCCTAAAATCAGGTGATTATTGACTATATTATAGTTTGCGTAGTATTTCTAATCAATTTAAGAATATCTGAGAAAATGATTTTTCTTATTTAGATAAGATCCATATATGAAGACACAATCTCTGATGATATAAAGTTTTAAGCAACAAAGGTCCACGCTCTATGCAAGAAGATTCACTGCTTAGAAACATTATTGGGTTCAAAATTTCAACTTTGTCAATAGAACAAGGATTGAAACAACTCAAAATAGTGGAGTTTTTCTTTATGTTCTGACACTTCTTTTAGCGTTTGCAATCTAGTGGCTGATAGAAATGCAAGACCAAAGAAGATTTGCCATATTATGGTAAAGTTTGAAAATATTAATTGAAGCGTAACTTATTCTGGAAAGTTCAGGGTTGTGCTTTAAATTCAAGTGGCTGACAATACGAGATAGAGGGTTTAAAAGAGATGTGTGGAACTTAATTGGTGTCAATTTTCTAAATTTGATTCACACGTGAATCGTGATGATGAGATCCTTTATATTGAAGCATCAAAGCAAATATGGTTTAACTATGTTTAGATGAAACAGATAAAGAATGGAAAATGTAGCTTATAACATTTAACAACCAATATGTGTTTGACATGGGACAAGTTTGATGAAAGAAGAGATATTTGAGAATGAGTCCCCAACCCAACAAAACAAGAATTCGAAATTGTTTTTTCATGTTGTTACGGGAAATGTCCAAATCTCCAGAGGAGCATATTTGTCCCTGAACACATATAACATGCCTTTTTTAGTTTTTTGTGTACAAGGAAAAACTATTTGTAATATTCTAATCACATCACTCTTTTTAAGGATGTGAACTTTCCATGTGTGTGTGGGATCATGTACAAATTCTGATTAAAACAATTATTTTTTTAAGAATTTTTTTACGAATTTCTTATTACAAATATTTTTTTAGATTCCTGATTTTATCTTATCTTTGGTTTATTGTAGAAATGGCAAAGACCAATCGCTTGCATAACTTGCAAAACTCAAAACACAACCTACATTGTCAGTTCATCACCACTCACCACCAACCACATCACATCGCTTCATCAGTTCAAGGCCAAAGACAGATGACTTCCTCAATTCAGGCTCATCACAGCCGGTTCAGTTCCCCTCAGGTTGTATCAACCCGTCTATTTCCCCAAATCAGGCTGTATCACCTTCGACTTCATCAAGTCAGAGGCCCGAATCACCACCAACCGAAATCATTTAAGAAGTGGTGTTTTTTGACGTTCCTACTACAGAGTATTGGACCCGTAGAAGCATAGTAACTTTACAACTTCGCTTTTTTTTTTTTTTTCATCTTTTTCCTTCTTCTCCATTTGTCTTTGTTTCTTCTTCTTGTAGAGGTGCTGGGTCCTACTTTCCCCTCACTTTTTCAAATCTTCTTTTTCTACCTCGCCCTTCAATTTCAATCACAAGTGAAAAAAATACAGTTTTCTTGGTTCCCCCTCAATGTCTTGATGATCAAAATCATTATTGGCCTGCAGTTGAGGGCCCTTCCCATTGATTCCCTCTCCTACTTTGTCAAATTGGCCAGATGGTGCAATTGGAATGGGGTTACATGGACCCTCTCCGGGTTATCTATTTGACCCCTCCATTTTTGCCACCTTTTTCTGTATTTCCAGTAAAGAACATCACATAATACAGAATAATAAAAGGCCACCCACTGTGACAATAGAGTGAACCAATTAACAAATTCAACAAGAGTACTACAACCCACTCTAGAATATGCAATTTGGTTGTCACATTGAAACATGTTTTCATTTCATATCATTTTTCCACTATTCCAGAATTCAGAAGGAAACAAAAAAAAACTCAAAAGTGAACGTCCAAAGAAGTGCTAATTTTAATCTGGAGAAGAAAATCTATTGTGGTCAATTTTGACTACCTGATTGTCCATTTGGAGAAGCACCAACCCCTTTTCTTTCTGGTTTTTTTTGTGGATTTTAGCTTGCTGAATTCGTCCTTATTTTCCAATGATTGACAATGGCCAAATATGCCTATGTCAACTTTCCGATAAGCGTCTTTGGATCAATTCATAGTGTATAAACCTATATTCTGAAGTACTAAATATTTTATTCTTTTCTAGAATCTTATATTTAAATTTAATAGGTAAGGCTAACTAGTGTTTTATAGTGGTAAAGCCTCGATTTTTTGTTTTTAGACACCAACTTAGCTGCTCGCGATATTTTTCTAATTGTATTTCAAGAATTAAGTGAAATAGGTGGACATATGGAAAGTTTTTAGTGATCCACTAAAAGCAACACTCATATTATGGATTATGTTTCCACCTGGAATTCCAAGAGATCAGTGGACTTTCTATGTTTAATTACCGTTCTAAAAAGAAAACACCACAGGTATATATATTTAATTGTTTTTAAGTAGTACGTGTAGTCATATATTTTACTTGTTTAATGATTGAATTTCCGTGTATCTTGTTTGTTTAAAAATGTGCAATAGAAATGCCTGAAGTCCTAAAGAACAAATCATTCGCACACAGGTGGCTCCAAAGCCTAACCTCTAGAAGAAGGGCTGGAAATTGTAAAGATTTTAGTTCTTTTCATTTTATTTAGGTTATTAGTGACTGTATGGTTAATTATTTACTTAGTTTTACAGTTATTCTAAGTTGATTGTTTTTGCTTATAGATGGATGAGACCGTCAAATACCTGGACGAGTACAAGAAAAACTTTATCTGCCTTCTCATAAGAATGTAGATGGGCAATATGTAAAATAAAGCGGCAAAAGTTATCTGTGTAAGTTAGTTTTGTATGGGAAATTAGCACTCTCTCCAATCTTGGGTTTGTGTCCAACGCCCCTGTCCCTATTCGAATTAACAAGTTAAGTCCAAGCCATTTAAATGTTTAGTCTCTTATTATTTTAAACCTGAGATTCTCTGTTTAATATTTTCTTCATTGCTATTTGTTTCAAATCAGTTTTGATGGTGCCCTTATTTAGTATATTGCTGTCTTTTGGAAGTGATCTACAATCCTTGCTTTATAAATGATTTTAAATTATGTCCTCACTCTATATCTCACTGGATTTAATATATGCCATGTACTTCGCTAAATGTAATGCGAACTTAGGAAAATGTATTTTATAATGCTTAAATAACTCAGGAGTAAAGGAATTCCTAACCAGAATAAATGTTATGCAACTTTGCTTATATTTAGTATACATCTTTGTCGCATTACTCTTTTTAAAATTTTGATAAGTGTTTATGGGTGTACTATACTCAGTACAAAATTCAGCAAACTTTAAATCAAAGACTGTGGATGAAGTCCATAATCACGCCACTGATGCGTTGGAAAGTTCAGAAACGAGCACTCTGGAAGGTAAGGTTTGGTTTTTGGGATTAGAAGTTGTATCTCAACTAGAGTTTTTACACAAACAAGACCTCGTATTCAGCTGTCAATGAATGCTTCGAGTGTGTGTCATTCCAATCCATTGCCAGAG
Source organism: Solanum habrochaites (assembly GCA_027704765.1). Lineage (NCBI taxonomy): Eukaryota > Viridiplantae > Streptophyta > Magnoliopsida > Solanales > Solanaceae > Solanum > Solanum habrochaites. The sequence goes on along the minus strand of JAKWJA010002489.1, from coordinate 53,683,893 downwards.
AACTACAATCAATTGTTGAATTTGCCTACATTCAAATGATGGCTGCTTTCCAAGTCAATATGCATAATGAAAGAAGGGGCTTACCAGAACAATTTTTGGTGGGGTTATTTGCTCCTTACTAACTACAATGGAATATAACTTGTACATTCTCTCTTCTTGAAATGACCATTATTTATATATCAGATTTGTTCGTTTAGTTGCAGCCATCTTCTGGAATCCACTGTAATTTTCTAGTGACATAATCTACTGAGACTAGCTTCCTTTATTTTTTTGGCAAAGTTTTTTGGGCAAGCAGTACTCAGGGTCCAGAACACTATTTTTACATGTTAGTATTGACCTTTTGTTAATGAGGGCATTGGATTTTACTTTCTAGTAGTGAATTTAGTATGTGTTCACATGCTTAGTGTTAGCTTTGCATTATTTCTCATATTTTTTAAATATTTTTATACTCGGAGTAAAAGTCCTTGAGTTTGGATAAAGTCCACTGTATAGGGGTATTTTCCTTTGCAAGCCAGTGGATGTTAAAGTGGATATTATCGTAGTGAACCCCCCGCTGTTTGAAGTTTTTCAGAAACAATTGGTAGATCCTTTCTTGAGTTTTTTGGATGCGAGTATTCTAAGGTTTAAGCAATTTTTTTTTGTAGTGATTTGAAGTTCAAGCAAGTTTTTTGTAAGTGATGAAAGTTTCTTGTAATATATGGTGAAGTGAATAACATGTTTCCAATTAGTTTGGTAGAACTAATAGTACACTTTATGACATGCCCTTTTGTGTGACTAATTGTGTTATTTCCTATCTAATATGCCCTTTTAGATTTGTCTATGGTTAATTAATTAGTTTTTTATTATTATGTAATTTGAATATTTAATTTCCACAATTTTTTGAAAAGAAACATTTCATAAATAGCAAGAGTTAAAACTCTTGTTAGTTTTAATGTATAATTCAACTTATCCGTGGGTTTTTTTTGACTCAAGCAAGTATTAAATTGTTGGGGTTTTTCTAAAAATCCTAGCATTGTGCAGTTCTCAATTTGTGGTTCAAAACCCTCGTTAGCAAACCCCCGCTAACTGTACCCGCAGGGGTTGAAAAAAAACCCTGCGACAATAGTTTGCACATCCTAATTGGTAGGAGTTTCGCAACTGCCCATAAAACAAGTTGCGGAGGTTTTATTGACCTCCGGAATAATGTAATTTTACCCCATATTTTTAAAGTGTTTTTTTGTAGTTGTATTTCACTCAGATCGGAAAAGTTGCTTTGGACTAAGCATTTTATTCGTGAAAAGAATTGTAAGGTGACCTACGATTTCTATGTTCCCACCTCACAACAACTTCCAGATGTCTGTACGGACGGTGTCTCTTGTGTTTTTTTCAAATTCAGTAGTTTTGGGGTCCCATCTTCCATGTTTCGTTTCATCCCTCATAGGGAGGGATACTTTAAAAGCGTATGTACGTTGTTGTATTGCCTTTTAATAATAGCCCACACATTCAGGCCCGTGCATTCAACGCAGGTCTTTGCCCGTTTTTTTCTTACTCTCTTAAAGTTAACTTCATCTAAGACCAGTAGTATAGTTTGTTAGAATTGTTGTACTTTTTTTAGTCCTTAAAAAAACAATGTTTTCCTTTTTCTTTCTTATCTTACACATTTATTCTACGCCATTTTTTTTAATAATTCTGATGCTGTTTTTTGTAGAGCTTATGAACAAATCTATTCATTTGTTATCTTATTAGCCTAAGTTTGACAATATGCTTAACTCTTTCTTTATGATATTAAAAATTTCTTACCTAAAATTACATGAGTTAAAACTTAAATATACCATTATTAAGGGTCAATTTTAGAATTATTTATGTCAATATTAAGATGTTTTTTTTATTTACCTTTGAAATAATTAAGATGTCAATTTTTTAAACCTAAAACTTAAAGGTGGGAATAACCTTGAGTTGGGGTTACCTCAGAATAGCCAACTTTTTATTATTTCTAAATCACCCGTTTATATAGAATATATTTACCATTCTTATTATTGTTATTTCCAAGAATTGCTAAAATTTTAACATGTTATTTTAAGATTTTAGATATGCCAATAGAGTTTTCTCTATACGTAACTTATTATTTTGTTACATTTTATATTATTTTTCTTATATCTATTATCACTTTATAAATGTTATTATTTATTTTTTTAGTTTACCAAATCTCTACACTTTAATCTACACATTATTTGTACTACATCTTTGCCCCGTCTACTATCTCATTTTTTAAATTTATTTTCTTTCCAACGTCTTAATTTATATATACTAGGATAAAACGATAAAATGTTTTTCATATTATTTAAACTCATTATTTATTTTTCAATACATTTTATATATGGCACGTCTATATTTTTCAACATATAAAATTTTCATACATTTATTATTTATTTATTTTTACTGCATGATAAACATACTATTATCGATTTTATTCATATACGTACATATGTCATACCTTGTATTTTACTCTTTTCTTAAACTAATAAAATTTACTTACCATTCATTTTTAAGCAAATAAAGAAACAATTTTTTCTAATTATATTTTTTGAAATTGAGTTTAAGGACTATCTTCGGAAAATTCTAAGGAATTCTTAACACCTTCCTCTCGAGTAATAAAAACCCTTACTCAAAATTCCACTGGTTTGGCAGATCAAAACAGAGTTCACATTCATACATTTAAAAAATAGTTTTCCTAATACTTTCCTTTAAATTTAGGTGGTGATCCTGAAACAAAAAAAAAAGAACTTTTTTCAAAATTCAGAGTGATAGTCATGTTATGTTATGAACTATTTCGGCTGGTTCGAAATACGGGTGTGAGAGTGACTGAGCACTATTTTATTCTAAGTCATAAAAACATTTTAGAAAATAAATACTGAATTTTATGCATATAACACCTTGATTCTGATAACGAGATCAACCAAAACAGAGCAAAAGAAAAATTAAAAGTAATACTCAATTGGCTAGAGTCCCGTGCTGATAACATGTAATAAAATCAAGTCCAAAACAATATAGAGTATAAAGAGAAAAAAACAAAGAGACTAGATGTGGAAGATACTTTTTTTTTCTTATTCATTGGTGTCTTACCTGAAGAAATGATCTCTATTTATAAGTAGAGAAATCACTTCAAAAGACTCCTTTTGAATGAATTGCCCAAATTAATAATGCATCATTATCCCATAAGGCTGGGAAACACAACATATCATGATAATGGATAATCTTTGGTCAAAATACAATGGTTCAATGATAAGATAGTTCCATGAATAATTTAAATGGGACCACCCCATTAGTTCAAATAATTTAGAACACTTTCTTCAACGATACTTAGTGGAATTTTTCTCCTTATTTTTTTGAAGAACCCGTGTGGGTTTTTTTAAGCAAGTGTGAATGGAAAAATAAAATCGAGAATATCAAAAGTGAGGGAACTACTTTGGACGGAAAATGGAAAAGTCATTTGCAAAGTGCATGAAAAGTTCATTTCTTTGGATTTGGCAAAATGAATGTTGTATTGATAAAATTTTTTTGGACCAAATTTTAACTTAATCAATTTTTTTTGTTAAATCAATAAAATCCTGTTAATATATCCTTTTATTAAATTTGCGGGTATGGTCACATTTGGAAGAAAAAGAGGTTACCGAAAAGTCGTTCTTTTCCGAAAGTCCCGGTAACTTTTTTCCAAAAAGTAGTTTTTTCCAAAAGTAGTTATTTTCCTAACAGACCACCATTTTTTTTTTCCGAAAAGTTTGTTTATTTTTTTCAAAAGACACAACTTTCCTGGGATAATTGGTCCCTGAACAGATTTCACTGAACATAACCGTGTTTCCTTTCTTAAAATGGCTAATAAAAGGAAGTCATTTTTTTTATTTTTCAAACAACTGACAAATTTTTCTTTCCCTTTCCTGCATTTCATTTTTCTCTCAAATCAAATCAAGTGGTTCGATTCACTGAATTCCTGTGGGGTGACTTGTTGTTGTTCTTCAGTGTCTTTTAAAGTTAAAGAAGTTTGAGTACCGCTATTCTTTAACAGTTTAATCCGTTTTTCTTGGGGAGAAATTAATCCCATTAACCTTTGGGTTTACAGTTGAGGGGATCCAAAATTTCTTACGGAACCACAGTAGTTGTCTGTGGACTCAGATTAATTCTTGTTTTTTAAAAATTTTTTTTCTGCTTCATCTTGTTTTTCTGTTTCTGTTCATTCACTTTTATAAAATACAAGTTTATTGTAAGAATAAAACTTTAAGAATTTAACAATTTTCTGTATTTGAGTTTCCTGGAGATAAAACCTTTATGTTTTTCTACTCAGCTTGAATTTTTTAAAAATTCATTCGATGAACGATTAAAAGAACATAAAGCTTTATCATTAAATTCAGAACAGGTTGTGGTAAAAGATTGTTTTCTTTAACTAACTGTTTAGTATTTGAAATTACTTAAATTTAATCTGCCCTTTGGTGACAGAAAAAAAAAAAGGACTAATTCAAGTCAAACAAATGGCCTGGAACAGTAAGTGCTGCAACAACAACGGTTGCAACATATCGTTCAAATGCTGGCCTATCACCGCTGAGAAACCCTCAAAAGTTTTCTGGAGTCGACTTGGTAAAAGATGGCAAGCCAAAAGATGTTTTCTTCTATCTCACTACGTTTGATTCCTGCATAATTTCAACAATGAGAATGTTTCCTGTTTGTCAGATAAATCCGCTATGAACGATTCGTGGTAAACAGACGCATGGACACACTCAGATTTTTTTGGGTAAAAATCTATTTGAGTGGTCTTGCACGATGATCCTGTACAATGTGTACAGCTGCCAAAACCTCAAAAGAACTCTGGGAATGCTTTTAGAAGAAGTACAAAACAGAAGAATGTTCGGAATGAAAAATTCTTGTGGCAAAATTTCTGGCCTATATAAGATGAGAGACAGTAAGAACTGTCGTACACCCTCAAGTCAAGAATTGCAGGTCATAAATCCATGATCCTCCTTGCAGAGTATAGATTTATTTTAATGCCTATGTTAGAAATTATTAAGTTTTTCCCTTAATACTATATCACAAACGTTAATGTAAGGTTGCTTGTGAATGCTGTTTTTTCAAGTGTCTGCAATTATTGAAAAGTTACTCCATTGTGGAAGGATTTTAAACAAACTACTTGAAACACCAACGCAAGGGATACGGTTGAAGGAACTCATAGTAAGGTTGAGAATCGAGAGATAATAAGGCTTCAGAAAAGAGGTCACGTGATATTTCAGCAATATCCTGGAGTAAATTTTTGTTGAAGAAGATTCCACAAAATTAAGAAAGAAGAAGCCTCTATCCAAAAAACAAATCCTCCTAAGAAAGAAATTCAATGGAAACTGCCTTAATTGTTGGTAAACCTGGTCCCCATAGGGCTAATGAATGCCCGGGGTCCTAAGAAAGGACAAGAAAATAAAGAATCAGCAACTTGGCTGATCCCAAAGGAAATGGATTGATCTCTGGGCAATGCTTCATAATGTTAAACTTGGTTTGGGAAATCCAAGAAGAATTGTGGAATAGATTCTGGTGCCTCATGCCCATGTTTGTGCCACCAAAGAATTATTTTCATCGATAACTCCAGACTTACAGAGAAAAATGGTTTTATGGCAACTCCGTTGTTGCAAAGGTGGAAGGAACCTGGCCAAGTCCTTTAAAGGAGTACTCAGGCACACGTGGTGACCCTTTTGAATAAGGTTTCTCAATATGTTCCAGAATTGAGAAGGAATTTAGTTTTCAATTCCAGTTCTGACCAAGAATGGGATTTAAAATTTGTATTTGGTTTTCTTAATAAAGTAGTATAAGCAAAAATGATATGTATGTAGGAAAAGGGCTACTTAGTGAGAACCGTTTCAAACTCATGGGGGGGGGGGTAATTTGCATTTGATAAATAAAGATTTTTGCTTCGTCTACTTGCTTGAGTCTAAATGTTTAATGACATGAACGTTTTGGTACACGTTAATACAAACCTTGGCCGAAAACGATTACTTAAATATTTTGCCACAATTTTAGTGCAATAAACAAAAATGTCAAATTTTGTGTTTGAATTCTAAGTATGCTAAGCTTCTATAATCTGTTGACAAAGTAATTCACATCCTTTAGATTGATTCACACTGATATTTGTGACATGAAGTCACACCATCACTGTGGGAAAAGTATTTCATACTTATATTGAACGATTGCACTAGTATTGGTTATGTCCTATTTGCTAAATAGTAGGTGAGGATAAAGCAATAGATGCATTTATGCACTATAAAGCTGAAGTTGAAAACATCGTTTATACAAAGATCAAAATGTATCGGAGTGATAGAGGTGGGAGAATATGAATCTCCATTGGCAAAATATGTGGTAGAAATTGGAATAATCCCATCAAAAACTACTGTCCCTCACACTCCTCAGTCCTAATGGAAAATGGCGAAAAGAAAAACTTGACTTTAAAAGAACTGATGAATCATTACTTATAAGTTTTAGGTTTAACCACAAGAACTTTGTGGGGGAAGCTATCCTTAAGCAAATCAGATACTTTAACAGAGTGTCCTCACCAAAACAATGTATTCCATATGAGAAAATGGTAAAGGTAAGAAAACCCAATTTGAAATTATTTTTCAAAGGTGTGGGGGTGTCCTAGCCAAAGTCCAAGTTTTCCTATACCTAAGAGGGTAAAAAATAGGACCTAGACTGGGGATTGTGTAATTCATATGGATTGCCACAAACCATAAGGCTGTTCGATTTTGTTTCATAAGTTGAACATCCGAATATTCCATGATAATACGGTAATGAATCAGATAGTGCGACTTTTTGGGTGAACATAGCTATCCCGTATAAAACTAGAATTGGTCACTCTAGTGGGGGAATCTAAACAACCCAGAAGAAGAAACAAAAGAGAATGAACCAAATGAAGAAATTCCAAGACGCAGTAAAACGCAAAAATACATCTACTTCATTTGGATCGATTTTGTAAAACCTTCTCCTTGAAAATGAGCCTCAAACCTTCAAGAGCAATGTTTGTCTATCGATTCAACCTCTTGGAAGTAGGCTGTTAGATAGTGAAATTGAATCAATCTTAAAGAGCATCATACTTGGGAGTTTGGTTGATCTCTCCACCAGGGAACAACCCTTGGGTTCAAAAGGGATCTTTAAAAGGAAGATGAAGCGATGGAACGTGGACAAATATAAAGGCAAGACCTTTTTTTGTCAAAGGTTTTAGACCAAAGAAGGTCTTGATATTTTGACACCATACTCCGCCAGTGACTAAGGATTTACATCAATTATCGATTTTTAAATTTGCACTAGAATCAAGTTATAAACGGTCTTAAATTCTCAAATGGATGTGAAAACAGCCCTTTTAAAATGGCGAGCTTTTGAAGAGAAATTTTACATAGACAACCTGAGGTTTTTTTTGTTATTTCCCTGGTAAAAGAAAGACAGTGTTCAACCTTATTAATTCACTTTATGGGCAAAACCACGCACCAAAACAATGGCATGCAAAGTTTGGAGCAAACCCTGTTGTCAAATGGATTTAAAGATCAATGAATTTGATAATTAAATGTGTTTACGATTAAAGATACTCCAAAAGCATGAGTTTATTTTTATGCTTATATGTAGATGAATACTTCTTAATAATTAGCAAAGGCATTTGCTAAATAAAAAAGCTCCAAAGCGTACAGGCTGCTAGTAGTTTGATACTGAAAAGATTTTAGGAGTTGCTGATTTTTGATATTAGGAATTAAATTCTTAAAACTCCTAACGGTCTAGCATTGTCTCAAACTCATTATATCAAAAGATACATGAAATTCACAATTTTGAATTTTTAAAAAGGGCAATACCTCCAATTTATGTTAATCTTCATCTTGCAAAGATAAAAGGCGAAAGTCAGTCTCAATTGGACATTCTAGCGTATTGGGTGAAGCCTTCATGTCATGTCATGAATTGTTTCACGACCAGAATGCTTGGTGCCTATCACATAAACTGAGTCGATACACAAGTAACCTAATCAGAATCATTGGTTTGCATGAAAGATAGTTTGGGGATACTTAGATGACACTCAACCCTATGCTTTACATTACACAGATTTCCACGCCGTTCTTGAAGGATATAATTATGCAATTGGATTACGGGGTCCAACTGAAAACAAATCCACAAGTGGATATTTTTTTACCATTGGTGGAGGAGGCAAATAATCTTGGGAAAATCATCCAAACAAACATGTTAGCGTTCCGCTCACATGGAGTCTGAATTCATTGCTTAGACAAGGCATGTGAAAACTGAATGGCTCCGGAATTTCTTTAGAAGAATATTCCTTTTGGCCCAAACCATGGCCCTATATATGCATACATTTGTTGATAGTCCAAGCATTGCAATAGGAAGGGAATGGAAGCATTATTTATACGGCAAGTCCGTCACATAAGAACGAAGACATAACTATGTGAGACAACTCACTCTCTTAGTGGAATTTCACAATTGAATAATGTAGAACTTCAAAGGATAATTGTCGGATCCACTACAAAAAGGACCTAAATAGAGAGGGGAGTTGAAAATCCCATCGACGGAAATGGACTATGGGCCGAGAACAAGTCAATCGTGGCGTAAAACCTACCCTAAAATACTGGAGAATCCCAAGATCTTCGGTTCAAGGCGATAAAACAAAGTCAATTGAATGGTCAAACATGTCCAGAAAAAAAATTAGTATTATTTTAATTTAGGGTCCATTCTCATGATGAGAAACAATGTTTAGTTAACCAGGAAGAAAGCATAAGGACTTTTTAAATGGTTTTAAGTTTGGGGATACAGGGAATATCAAATGGTGTATCTATGGTATAACACTTTTAGAAAATACTATTACAGTGTGAAGTGTAAGCCGCTTCAAAGGACAATCCTAAGGCCCAGTCTTTACGAACTTTCTATCCAAGATGTGGTTTTTCATGGCGGAAACGAACAAAACCAATGAGAACTAAGAACAGTTCAAGGGTTGATGTGTGACAATTTTGTTTTCTAGGTATACATCAAGCCTTCGACGGTTCAAAATAGCGAATCTACCGATTGACGAGTAAGAAAATCCTATATAAGTTTCCACTACTAAAAATTTTAAAGGGAAACTACTTATCCAGAATGCGATTAACCTTTACCCTAAGACAACAACAAGTTTTTTTCATGCATATGTTTTTAACAATAGCCTTCCCCCATTCAAAATTGTGAGATTGCTGGGTTTTATCCAGTGGTGAATGGGGAAAATAAAAGAGATAATATCCAAATTGAGGGAACTAACTTTTGGGAGGAAAAATGAAAAGTCATTTGCAAATGTTGCAAATTAAAAGTCCTTCTTGTGGATTTTGGATTTGGGATTTGGCAAATGCAAATGTGATTGAAAGAAATTTTTTGGACAAAATTTATTTAATCAATTTTTTTGTTAGAATCAAATAAATCCTGTTAATGTTGTCTTTTAATAATTTGCGTGTAACGGTAACAATTCGAAAGTCTTACTTTTTCCGAAAAGTTAGTACTCTTTCCAAAAATAATTTATTTTCCTAACAGACCAAATTTTTCCGAAAGTTGTTATTTTTTCCAAAAGACACAACTTTCTGGATAAAATGGGTCTGAACAGATTTCATCACTGAACAATGGTTCCTTGGCTGAAATGGCTATTAAAAGGAAGTCCTTTTTTGTTTTTCCAAACACTGAAAATTTTCTTTCTCTGCATTTTTTTTCCTCTCCAACATAAAATCAAAAGTGGTCGATCCGACCTTGAGTCCTGTGGACTTGTTGCTGTTCTTCAGTTCGTTTGAGTTAAAGAAGTTTGAGGTACCCGCTATTCTTTTAACAGGTTTAAAATCCGTTTTTATCTTGGGAGAAATTAATCCAACCTTGGGTATCAGTTGAGGGAGTAATTTCTTAAGGATACAAGTAGTTTAATGGGACTCGAATTATTCTTGTATTTTTAATTTTTTCCTGCTTCACATCTTGTTCTGTTTTCTGTCATTAACTTATAATACAAGTTATTGTAAGAAATAACACCACCACGATCCTTTAGTCCAATCATTAAGGGATGCAATGGAGCGGGGTAGGGCAGCGCCATGGCCGGTGGCAGCTTATCCCGTAAATTTATTTTACTTCGTCCCGCCCCCGCCTTGCCCTATCAATACTTTTCATTGTTCAACCTACGCATAGACCGGCCCTGCATGACCTGCCCCATAATTTTTTTTTTAATATTTTTTTTTTTTCCTTTTTCTAGTTATTTTTGGATACTTGGAATTATACCGTGGTTTCCGGTAATAATTAATGCTTTTTCCTTAAGTTTTAGTGCGTCCAAACCCCTTTTTTGTGCTAATTTTTTTAATACAAGTTTTCTCTTTGTTTTGCGGAATCCTGTCCCAAGCCAATGCGAGATTTTGAGAAAAATGCTGAGAGACCACCTACGGAGCTTATGAGGGTCCGTCCATGCCTGTGACGGTCCGTCAGTGTCAGGCGTAGATAAGCTGCTGAGAAAAGACGGGGAAGGTCCTGACAAGTGTGGGATTACGAAGCTTGTTGACTGCCGTCATGCCTATGAACGTCCTCCCTGCAGGTTTTATCGTGAAGAATCAAAGAAGTGATCCCGTCCCACAAATTCCAAGAAGTGAAGTCCTTTTTTTGAAACGAAACCCTTCGCCGGACTGTTGTGCCTAGTGACGGTCCGTTCACACTTATTGCGCCGTTGGGGGGAATGAAGAAAGCAGCAAAGAAATTGCCATCAAGTAAATGGGACGACGAGTCCACTACGGTCCCCGTCATGACCACGACGGGTCCGTCGCGTGGTCCGTCGACCCAGCCGCGTTTTTGACATATGTTACCTGAATTGAAACCCTTTTTTTTATAGTTTTTGATTTGTTGCTATAAATAGTTCGAAAAACCCTCGTTTTTTGATGTTATACTCTGCAAGATTTAGAATCATATAATTAGAACCTTGTGGGGGATTATGTTTGGATTCTTTGGATATTCTTACAAGTAATTTTTGTTGGATTAATCAAAGCATTTTTCGGACTTTATTCTTTCTCATTGAAGTGAAGTACATGATTCTTATTTATCATTTTGAAATCTTGTTGTTTATGGCTATGATTAACTAAACTCCATAACTAAGGGTTGTGGGAACCATAGTCAATAATGGAATACCACCAAAGCAATAACAAAAATAACAATTCTATAAACAAGTCATCCCTTTGCCCCATGAATTAATAATTCTTTCGCTTAGAATGGTTCCTTTTTTTAACGGATATCAACGTTTAGAAACTCGCCTTAAGCTACTTTCCGACCAAGGAGTCGCATATAGGAAAAATAAATTATTAACAATAGTTTTTAAGTGGTATTACTATCTAATAGGCTAGTAATTGATTGGTTACTAGTAGTAACGTAGTCCCCCAAATAATGAATACGATGCTAATATTAGGTAACGATAGGGTTGAAGCAAACACAACGTACCCCGGACCAGGTTGCGGAGTGAGTATTTCTAGATGCCGGACCAAGGATTTATAAATACATACTTCTCTTTTTTGCATGCAGATACTAGGAAAGAATTGTTTCTAGTTAGAATTATCAAGTGTTAATGAACCTGGGGGAACACGTAAAACCTAGTTAACTTTGATTAATTGATTAAACCCCCCACTTTCAAAACTGTTAGTGTCCTCTTCAATTTAGTTTAGTTCTTTTTACTTATTAGGAAATACAAACCCCCCTTTTTTACATTTTTTATGTTTTACTTTCTAAGGAAGTTTTCAACGAACAATAGTAATAACAGTTTAAGTAAAGTCTAGAACTATTTTTCCTCGTGGGAACGATCCCAACTTCACTAGTTTGGTTATTACTTGACCGCGACCGCTTTTACTTCTTTATTTTGAGAGTAAGTTTTGAGCGTATCAAATTTTTGCCGCCGCTGCCGGGGAATTTAGCTGTTAGATTAACTTGAACTTATTACATAGTTTAGTTGATATTTTCTTGATGTTACTGTGTTTTATTGTTTTGATTTTCTTTTCAGAACTATCCTCCTTGGTATGCCAAATACACCGAGAGGAGACGAACTGTTGTTCCCCTACGATCAAACGAGTGAGAGCGTCACTGCGAACATGAATCGTACTTTGGGAATCAATGAGATGAATCCAAACCAAATATCCCAGCTCCGGGTTGAATGTTCACTGGTCAAGAGTTTACCCCCTTTTACCCGTGCTCAGGTGAACTCAACAGAGGGGGGACAGAATCCCGCTCCACGGCCCCCAATCATACTACAGGTCATGATAACATATCCATATTCAGATGGGCCATTGTTTTTGGCTCCTCTACCCTAGGCCACCACTTTTTGTGGTAACTAGTAGTCTGATGCCAAATCTCACAGCCAGAGGTTTGGTTTTCATGGCTACCCCTTCTTAGGATCCCCCAATGCCCAAATATACTAAGGCAAGGGCAGTTGTGTAAAAGTGTGTGGGGATGCCTTATTTTGAAATCTAGATGTAATAGGGCTCAGAAGTGTTTCTCCCTCTCTCCTGACGGGGAGAGGCTTTTCCTATGGTGTTCACTGAAGCTCCCATAAAAACTCCATTTTTAACTTGGACTCAACTAGGATGTCTTTCTTAGCACGCTACTCATCCGGTCTCCAAGAACTAAAAAACACAACGAACAGGTAATAACTTTGTGGCACTACCAGGAGAGTCGTTAATAGTTTTCTTGGAATAGATTCACCTCATTTCTTGTAATTGGTTTTTCCACAATCAACCGATAGATGGAGGTCCCCCCCCCCCACTGAAAGAATACTTTCTTATCGGGACAAGGAAATGAATAACAACAAAGCTGTATTGGCACTATCGCAGGTGGAAATCTTATTGAGAAATGGTCCTAGGCGGAGATCGCTGAAAATTAGAAAAAATTCTCCCGGAATAAACAAAGCTTGGAGTACTAGAAAATCTGAAATATAAAATAAAAAAAAAACAAGGAGAACAACCCTTTGGCAGTGCAGTCCACTCACAACCCAGCCACAGATTATATTTCGTGAGAAAAGGCTCAAATGAGAACTGGCTTGGGTTGGTACTAAAAACATGTCACCTGGGTGCCGAAAGATTAAGTAGTCCAACTACTTGGCTAAACAACCACCCCTAAACGGTGAATGTTTTCACTTGAAGGGATTCCTTATGCAGTCCAATGAACAATGGGGGGTTTCTACCAAGCGCCCACGGCTCACATCAGATAATTATCGCCAAGTCAAGGGAACCAATGTCGGAACACGGTAACTACACCGTAGGGTCATTATGTCCGATATGGGTAACACAACCGCGACAAACTTCAACAGAGTAGGTGTTGTGGGCTAATCTATGGTAATAGAAACGACAGGATTGGACCCTAATGTTCCTCCTCAAAATCATGAAGTTACTCCTAGGATGGTGGAGATAGTAATGGCGCGATTTGAGATATGTTGCACAAAATATGAGAGAGTTTTTCGAGCTAGTGTGAAGCACATAAAGAATTACGGGGTGTTTAGCTAGTATTGGGTCAAAAATTTGATACCATAGCACTTTTTCATTAAACAGATCGAATTTGCAAGTTGTCCCAATTATCCTGCGAACAGTAACACAAGCCCTGCAACCGGGCACCTCTTCCTGCAACCCACGTCCAAAACCCAAAGAATTTATTCGCACTGTTCTGGCAATCACTACTACTCGGGCTGGTAAGCAACCCTGACCCACCTATGCCATCGGCCGAGAACAATGTAGAAAGTATAATGTAAGGTGGTAAGGGTAGTGTGTTAAGCAAAGGAAAGTAATGGGAAAAGATGCAGAAGCACCCATCAAGGGGTAATTTCCCATGCCCCCCCCCCCCTAGGCTCCACCACCTTCCCTCAGAGATTAGTGAAAAAGACCCGAGGAGGTAAATCCGCGTTTCATAACTATTTTGAAGCACTTTCTATCACTGTCCCTTGGTAAGAAGCTTAGAACAAATCCAGTGTACGCCAAATTAATGAAAGATCTATGTCACAAGAAAGATCGTCACTTTCGAGGATTATGATAGACTGCAGCATTTAGTGCTATCGCTACTAGATTTCCCTCGTACAAAAGAAAGAAGATCCTGGTGCTTTTCACTATCCCGTGTACATTTTGGGTCCATTACATTTGTTCGAAAGCCTTATGTGATCTGGGGCAAGCATAATTCTCAGGCCCTTCTCAATTTACAAAAAGTTGGGATGGGGGATCCGAAACCCACTACGATGCGGCTTAACTTGATGGTGAATCATACATTAAACGGCCTATAGGGGATACTCCTGATGTTGCTAGTAAAGGGAATCATTCATCTTTTCCGGCTGATTTTGTTCATTCTTGAATTGTGGAGGTCTATTTTGAAGTGCCTATTTTCTTGGGAGTCCATTCCTTGCACAGGAAAGCTTAGTTGTATATGGAGAAGGGACAGATGACTTTTTCCCGGCCGAATAAATGAGAAGCGACCTTCCAACATTTGTAAGACCAAGAGGCCATGTGGTGACTCCAATCGGTAATCCTGCCATAGACCACCAAAGACACTATGAAGAAGATACTGAACAGAAAATGCAAAAAAAAAGTTTTTTATGGTGGGGGATTTGGTGTTTGTAGACAGTCTGGGGTGCCTTGTCTTCCGGGCAAGCTCAGTCAAAACTGGACATCCCTTTTATTTGAATTTAACCCAAGTATTCACTCCTGAGCATTTGAGTAAACTCCAATGAGGGAGTGCGGTGTAATGAGAATAGGGATAAATAAAAAAATTCTAATTTTGGGCATCAAAGCATCGGGGAAAAAGTAATCGAAGCAACCATCTTGATGAGGTCTGAGTAATCAAGTGTCCCCCGAGTCCGTGCGCGACATAAATCAGGCGCTTTTGTTGGGATTCAACCCAATACGTGTATCGTCTTTTATATGGTAGCATTTTTGTCTATTAATGGGTTTTAATTTGCAAGGCAC